>ONZH01019740.1:0-58197 GCA_900303285.1 Rhinella marina | reverse complement strand
TCTCACCTCTTGGCCTCCACATAATTTTTAAACAGGTCTCACCTCTTGGGCCTCCACAAAATTTTAACAGGTCTCACCTCTTGGGCCTCCACATAATTTTTAAGAGGTCTCACCTCTTGGGCCTCCACAAAATCTTTAAGAGGTCTCACCTCTTGGGCCTCCACATAATTTTTTAAGAGGTCTCACCTCTTGGGCCTCCACAAAATTTTTAACAGGTCTCACCTCTTGGGCCTCCACATAATTTTTAACAGGTCTCACCTCTTGGGCCTCCACATAATTTTTAACAGGTCTCACCTCTCTTGGGCCTCCACATAATTTTTAAATAGGTCTCACCTCTTGGGCCTCCACAAAATGTTTTACAGTCTCACCTCTTGGGCCTCCACATAATTTTTAAGAGGTCTCACCTCTTGGGCCTCCACAAAATGTTTAAGAGGTCTCACCTCTTTAGCCTCCACACAATTTTTAAGACGTCTCACCTCTTGGGCCTCCACAAAATTTTCCATGAGCCACTGGCCAGCCCACGGCCTCTTCCTGCCTTTTGCGGTCCTACGCATCCCTCAACATCCCCACTGCTTTACCTGCTAGACATGACACTGGGCCAGGTCGGGTCACTGACATCTCAAGCGCCAACAATTTGGGCATTTTAAGGCTTCTGCATGTGTTTGATTTTTTTTTACATTTTAAAGAAGACATGTCTGACCACATCTCACACACACACACACACACACACACAATGACAAATAGGGGTGGGGTCTATTTGCTTTCCCCCTTGCCTATGCCATCTGTGGTTGTCATAGGCAACGTGATTTTAAGGGGTGCAGAATTTCATCTTCTTTTTTGTCTAGTTTGGCTTGGGGTCCATGGCAATGTAGAGGAAAGAAGGTTTCCTTGTATGGTCTCACTTTACAGAGAGGTTATATTGTGTTTGGAGTGTATTGTTGAGAGGCTGTGATAGTGGCGTAATAGTGCGACTTGGGCGCGTTATATGCACCCAGACATGCTTCCCCTGCTGTCCCAGTTGCATTCCAGCAGTGTTGGCATCCTTTTCTGAGGTTTCAGGGTGGACTTGGTGACCTCCAAGTGGTCGAATTGAGATTTCCAAGTGGCGAGCATTTTTTTCCCATAGACTTTAATGGGATTCGATATTCGGTCGAATAGTCGAATTTCGCGGTCTATTCGAATCGAATTTCGAACTTTCGAATATTTCACTACTCGCTCATCTCTAGTCCTAACAAGTCCTAAGTCACCAGTCCTCTTCTGCTATGGCCGCATACACATCTGACAAAAGAAAAGAATACCGGAACTGCATTGATCATAGTTTCTGGCATGAATGCCAACGTTCTGCAAGACACTGCATGCAGATTTCTTTCTGAAAGACTTTAAAACCCTGAAAAACGGATCTCAGAACGAAATGTCTCAAACGGATGACAACTGATGCAACAGGATCTGTTTTTTACAGGATCCAGTTTTTTCTCTCTTTCTCTCTCTCTTCTTCTGATGGATCAGAAGAATGGAGAGCTAAATGGTTATGTGAACTCAGCCTAAGGTGAATGTCACAAGAAAAATTTAGCTGTTAATTCATAGTGAGTGTATAGTTCACGAGTACAGGAGGTCAGAAGGAACGGAGCCTGTTAAGTGGAGAAAAAGGATTTTCTATAAGGTATATTACAAAGTTTGTTATATTCCCATGTACAGTTTATTTATGCAAATTTTGTTTAAACTGCAGTGACCATTTAAAGTTGCCAGTTTTCAAATATAGTTTGGATTTTTGTGGGTGCATGTGTCTATGATGTTGATTTGCAACAAATAGATCTCCTTATCTCCTATTCCTCCCACCACAAGGCGCTGTACCACTTATAAATATAAGTATGATCCCTAGCTAACCAGTCCATCTCTATGTTCTCTAATACCATCCCTCTTTAACTCTAGTTTAAACATTTTGCAACCCTGGTTAGAATTGTCTCCTCCAGCACATCAGTTCACCCTGGTATTGGGACACCTAAGTATTACACCTACAGGAGCTTTTAGAATATTCTGTTCTACAGCATTAATATGGAGCTGATGTCCTCTTTGCAGCTAAAACAGCTTCCACTCTGCTGGGAAGACTTTCTACAAAATTTTTGGAGTATATTGTGGTAATTTTTGCCCATTCATCCAGAAGAGCATTTGTGAGGTCAGACACTGATGCTTAATGAGAGGACCTGGCCTACAATCCCTGTTCTAGTTCATCTCAAAGGTGTTGGATGAGGTTGAGGTCAGGGCTCGGTGTGGACCAGTCAACTTCTTCCACATCAAACTCACCCAACTGTTCCTTTATGGTCCTTGCTTTGTGCACTGGAGCACAGCCATGCTGGAACAGAAAAGGGCCTTCCTCAAACTGTTACTACAAAGTTGTATGTAAGTACACAATTGTCCAAAAAGTCTTGTTTGCTGAAGCATTAAAATTTCCCTTCACTGGAACTAAGGAGCAAAAGGCAAACCCCTGAAAAACACCCCCGTTTTCCCTCATCCACCAAACTTTACAGTTGGCACAATACATTCAGGCAGGTTATGTTCTTTTAGCCTTCATCAAACCCAGCCTCTTCCATCAGACTGCCAGATAGAGAAGTATGATTCATCACTCCACAGGACATGTTGCCGCTGCTCCAGGGTCCAGTCGCAGAGTACTTTACACCACTCCACCCGACGCTTGGTATTGTGCTTGATGATGTAAGGCTTGTATGCAGCTGCTCGGCCATGGAAACCCATGCCATGAAGCTCCTGGAACCGCTTGGTTTTTGTGCTTATGTTAACACCAGAGGAGGTCTGGACTCTGCAGTAATTGAGTCAGCGGAGTATTGATGACGAGACTTTTATGCACTGGGTGACCATGCTCTTTAACTTTCCGTGGTCTCTAATACTTCAGGGCTGGGGTTATGTGGTTCCTAAATGCTTTACAACAATATCACACAGTAGAAAATATAAGAACCAGGACATTTCATGAGCTGAGTTCAGAACAAACCATTATTTCACAAATGTCTGTAAAGCGAGTCTGCATAACTAGGGGCTGGATTTTATACACCTGTGGCAATGGGACTGAATGAAACAACATTCACATGGCAGTTTAAAAAGAAAGATCTTTACAGATGGCAATCCGGTCCAGGCATTTTTTTCACTGATGTCTTTTCGAGAAAGTCCCTATACAATTGAAGGGGACTATCTGTCCTTGAAAACAGACAAAATAGGACATGGGCTATTTTTTGATGACTGTTATTCATCAGGTGTCAAAAAAAACATCAGTGTGAATAACTCCACAGACTACCATTGTTCTTAAAATGGATATGTGACATCATTAAAAAACACCATTAAAAAAACGGACATACCATGGACATTTTTTACTGTCACGTGAATGTAACCTAAAGGTAAGTAAGGACAAATCTGTACTTCACAATCCTAACTTCTTCTCTCTCAAACAGTCCCAAATATAATTTCATTATCTTCTTTGTCAAGCCCCTTCCACCTATTTCAGGGCCCATTAGGCTAGGGCTACACGGCGACAGTTGTTGCGCGACACCCGTCGCAACCGTGTTGGATTTCTTGCGACTGCCGCGGCGATCCCATTCATCTCTATGGGATCCCCGCTACTCAGGGATCCTGGCTGCGACGGGTGTCACGCGACAACTGTCGCCGTGTAGCCCTAGCCTAACTTCTATTTTAAGGACAACGCCTATGTCAGGGCTGGCCAACCTGTGGCTCTCCAGCTGTTGAAAAACTACAACTCCCAGCATGCCCAGTCTGCCTACAGCTATCAGCCTACAGCAGGGCATGGTGGGAGTTGTAGTTTTACAACAGCTGGAGAGCCTCAGGTTGGCCAGCCCTGGCCTATGTAAAGAGACAATCAAACTCTCCCCATGGTTATCCAATGTTCAACCTTGCACCTTGTCTACATTTGACTCTATTACAGAGGAAGATGTCTTCTAACCTCTCTTCTCTCTCAGCCTACCCTCCTGCAGTAAAAGTAAAAAAATTAAGCACTTTGGATAGGACTACCAGAAACTCCATTTGAATATGATGATTAAAAGTGTACCTTTTTGTTTCCAAAAGGTGAACACGTTCTGAATTTTCAAAAATTTCTTGTCAAGTCCATGTTTTAACTTTGAAAGCAATGTCCTTTTGAAAATAAAGCCTTGCATTTACCAGCAAGTAGCTCATTTGCCCAGAGTTTTTACCAGTGCTATCCAAAGTGCAAAATCTATCTTCCTTCACTATGTCCACCGGCAGGGTCCACCAGATCACAGCAGCAGAGGCTCAGCAGAGTGCTACAAATAGAGTTGTGCCATATTTTGCACAGCTCAGTAAGGTAAGTGACCTATGACTTTTTTCTCTTAATAACATCTAACCACTAGTGTTGAGCCAGCACCTCTGTGCTCGTATGCTCGGGTGCTCTGGCCGAGCACTAGGGGTTGCTCGAGGGGTTGCCCCCCCCCCCGCTCGGAAGAGGGGAGGGTGTCTGGTTAATAGAAAAAGGTCAGAATCGGGACCTCTCCTCTTTTACTCCTTTCACTTGTAAAAGTATGCTAATTAACAGAATTTGTACGCATTAGCATACAAATCAACATTACAGTGCGGGGAAGAGACTCGAGCATTGCTGACCCGAGCGTAGGCATGCTCGGCCGAACAGCGAGTTCAGCCGAGCATGCTCGCTCAACACTACTAACCACCTGTCCTTTTAATCCTATACCCAAACATCTTGTCCATGCTGTTACCACTTCACCCAATTTTTTAACCTCTCTTTCTTCATATGGAACTTTCTCTTCATCTTTTCTAATGTCCTGTTTCCAACCTACACATTGCTTGTAAACTTCTGGAACTTTTGGTCTATACTCGTCGGGTCATTTACCTCTACTAACTCGTTTTTTCCAGATATAGGCATTATTTCAAGAAAAGACATCATTCAATACTGCTTCACACATTCTGTCATTTTGGCTTTAAGGATATTGTGCTATCCTGGTTTTTCTCATGTTTCTTTGACCATGTTTTCAATGTGTCTTCTGCTTCTGCTGGTCTGCTTTCTCTACCCTCTCTGTTGGGGTCCTCCAATGGTTATTGTTGTACCCCCTTCTTTTTTCTGTATAAAGAATTCCAGTTGGATAGACTATCGGTATCTTTGGTTGTCAGTACCTATTTTATGCTGATGATACCCAACTACACGTATTTTCATCCTCCTGGAACATTTCTTCAGCAATCCTAAAAACACTTATGAATGTCTGTCAGCTGTCTCTGCTTTCATGTCCTCTATAAATGTCAAACTAAATGTTTCTAAAATGCAAATCCCCTTCCTTTGACTCTATCAACTTTTTCACCTAAAACTAAAAAAAAACACTGCTATCCTCTCTACAAATCAGGCCAAATGTCTTGAGTTATGCTTCACTCAGATCTTTCTTTTCTTCCTCACTTTTAATCCATTGCTAAATCCTTCTACTTTCTCCTAAAAAAAAAAAAACATTTCTTGTAGCCATCCTTTCCTCACTGCTCATCCTGCTAAGAACTAATTCAGTCCTTGATCATTTCTCGACAACATGAATACAGCAGCCAGGATGATCATACTGTTTAGTAGAAATTTTGGAACGTGCAAATATGTTTATGTTCTTGAATATTTCTGAGATGCCTTGAAGACACAGCCATCTTTGGGTAATGCCACAGCATCTTAAAGGCTAGAATTCTGACTTAGTCATTCCAAATCTTCTTTTTTAACCATTCTTTAGTTGATTAAGGCTAGTTGCAGACTAGCGTCAGAGATCCGGCAGGCTGTTCTGGCAGTGAACAGCCTGCTAGACCTTTGCATGTTCCGGCACTGCTGGAGGTTTGTAAGGCTCCATCTGGCTTAATTAATTGTAATGGGGACCGGCGGAGATCCGGCTGCATTCTGGCAAATATGCCAAGAATTGGCCAGAGGAAAACTACTGATTCTTTGCATATTTTCCACCAATCCCCACTATAGTAAATAGGCCCGGAAGGAGCCTTACAAATCAGAGTGCAGTTCAGCAGGCTATTCCCTGCCGGAACAGCCTGCCGGATCTGTTAAGCACTAGTCTGCAACTAGCCTAACATGTGCTTTGGGTCATTGTCTTGTTGCATCAACCAATGTGTTCTGTTGAGTTTGAGATCATGGACATTCTCCTGTAAAATTCCTTGAAACGCCTTAAAATTCTTTGTTTACTCAATAATCACAAGGTGTCCAGAGTCCAGACCCTTAGGTTTTCTCTTTTTTTCCAGACATGCTGTAGTGTTGTGCATTTGTGATAAAAACATAGCTTCCATTTTTGTCTCATCTGTCCACAGAAACATTTCATTATGGAACATCAAGTTGTTGACCTGTGACTTCCGAGGTTGTGTCCTTTCATAAGCACCATTCTTGTTAAGTATTTTTCTAATAGTAGGCATGACAAGAGGTTTTTGTCGTTTGTATAGTCTTCTATAGGTCTTTTGCTGCTAAACCTGTTTTCTTTCTAATTCAGGACTGCCCCTTGAGCTCTTGGAGTGATCTTAACAGGCCACCCACTACTGCGGTGAGTAGCAATAGTCCTAAATTTTCTTAATTTGCAGATAATGTGTCTAAACCATAGATAACCTTTTGTCTAACCAGAGCCTTTTCCACCATCATTCATCTTTCTATAACACATCATCTCTGTTCTTCTGAATGGCATGGATCACACTAACCAATCTTCTTTGAGAAGAACAGACTTGTTAGTAACCAGGCTTTGTGTGCCTTTATATAATGGTAGCATGAGACTCACATATCTAATCCTATCTCCTTGATGGAAATGACTTTTGTCAATTAGCTCTTGGAAAAGTTACTAAAAGAGAGGTTCAATTACCTTTTCTCCCTGCACTGGGGATATTTACTCAGTGTGCCTAATAAAAGACATGAACAGGGCTTTTTGTGTATTACCAGGTACTTTCAAAGGGTTCACTTACTTTTTCTTGCAACTGTAGCTACATCTGTCACATCACTCTGCACTCTATAGCCATGTTGGCTATGATACTAGGTGGTGACAGGTTTATGCAGCCTTATTTATACAGTGATCCCCATGCCAGGCTGGGCCCTTGGATTATATATTGGATTATATTACCATGTACCTATTGTGTCACTACTCCCCTTCCATTTAGAATGAGAGCTCCTATGGGAATGGATATTTCTCATTTTGCTACATTGTTCATTTATTTTCAATAAATATAATTTTACTTTCCTCCACAAGATGTAAAATGTTGCATAATATGTTTGTACTATTGTTATGGCAGTGAGTGTAGAACCACCGTGTCAACCAAGCAGGGGTCAGTACATTGGCAGACAACAGAAATACCACACTTTTGCAGGAACAAGCAAGCTATGGGAAGGTGTCTTAAAGGGGTATTCCCATCACAGACAATGGGGACATATCGCTAGAGCATCTACAATTAGAACGGAGCATGGAGAATTGTAGTTGGAGGACCCTGAGTATCCCGGGGTCCCGTCACCACCAAGCACTGCTCCCAGCTGTTCCCATACAAGTGAATGGGGGCGCACCGCACATGCGCGGCACCCTGCTCCCATTGATTTCCATGCAGCTGAGGGAAATAGCTGAGCCAGCGCTCAGCTATTTTCAGCGGCCCCATGGAAATGAATGGGGGAGGGGGCCCCGCACCTATCAGACAATGGGGCCATTGTCTATGATTGCAAAACCACTTTAACTACTCCAGGATTGCCAGCTATTGGCTAGTGAAGATTGGTGTGTGTGCACTGGCCCTTTAAGAGCTGGAGGGATGGCATGTGCATGCCCTATGGGCACAGGGAGAGAAGTCAAGCCAGCAAGCAGACCACAGCTTGCAAGGAGGAACAGAACGAGCCCGGCGGCTGGACCCGCCGGGAAGGAGGGAGCCAGGATGCCTGAGACCTGGGACCAGTAAGTGAAGCAGCAGCGGCCTCGGGCTGTATACAGCTATATACATTAATATTTGTAAATTGTGTATTATAAAGGAAATGTACTGGTCTTAGGTTTAACACTTGCAATCTGTTTAAAATATTCTGTTCCAATTACCGCTCTCAAATCATCCTTCTCGAACTGCTAGTACAAGTTGTACCCACTACAAGCACTTTATCGCTCTTTTGTACAAAGTTAAGTACAGTTCCTTTGTATGGCTGCAAATAAACATAAAAGACATTGCACATTTTTTCTTTGTTGTCAGCTGACACGGCACAACGGAGTTGATGTACTGTTCCTCTGTCTAATTTTAGAAATCAACTAGAATTGATGTGTGAATGACATGACCCAAGGAAAAGAGTGTGTGACTGAAACAGAAGAGAACAACTTGCCAGAATGACTTATGTATGTACTCACAGAACACAAATAGACAAAAAAAAACTCAAGCAACTCACTAACTCACATTTCACGAAGAAGAGATAACGAGAGAAAGCAAAGAAATAAAAGAGGAGACAAAAAAACAAAACAAAAAGAAACAAACCACACACACTAACAACATACAGCTACACGTCTAACGCCCTGCACTCCGGCTATACATTAACCCTGTTAGTCCGAGCTGCTGTAGGAAAGGCAGGTAGTTCAAAGCATTCATCAACAACACTTTTGAGTGATAGATCTAGCTGGGAGAGAGAGAGAGAGGGAGAGAGGTTTTCATACAATAGCAAAGTCAGCACCACCCATGATATTGCTTAAATCAGCAAGACACTTATACAGTACTCTGCATTTCTTCAGTGACTTTTTATAACTCTTGCCACTTGAACAGTTAAACATTTGGAATCTTGCTCCAGCTAAGACCTGCAAGCAAAAGTACAGGAGACACTCATCTACCAAGGTAAGCGGTGATTGCATGTGAAACGTTACAAGGAAATTGTTTAACATCAAAATATTCTGACCCGTCGTTATGCCGCATTTTTTTCTAAGTGCATGTATGTTTGGGGCAACTTGTGCATCCAACTTATGCGTCTGAATATTCAATGTACGGCACCATGTCATGGTAAAAGTTTTAAGCCTACCTCAGCTTTGACTGAATAACTAGGTAGAAAGGCATAAAACTCTACAAAACTATATATTAAAGTGGAACATGCTAAAGTATTTCATATTCGAAAGTGATTATTTTTAATGGAGTTTAAACTCTTTGTGATACTCATTGTTCATGCTGTAGGTGTCCACATGCTGTAGGTGACCTTAGTTGTGTTTACCATTGCTTTTTAAAACCTTTCATATTGTTTTATAGTAAAAATAAAAAGGAATATATATATACAGCATGTCAATTGTTTCCTTGTTTCCATTGCACGCAACCCACTTAACAGGTTGACACTACGTCAGTCAGTAGTACTACAAGATGGTAGGGCTTGTGCAGTGTGGACAGTAGGGCCTAAGACTAAGGGCGGGTTCTCACCAGCGCTAGGAATTCCATCATAGTGTTATATAACAGAATTTTAGGGCGGAATGCAAAACGGAAACCTTTAAGAGGCACATATAATGGTTCAGTTTTTTCCGTTATTCATGTCGACAGAATTTTTTTCCCCGTCATGAATAACGGAAAAAAAATGGAACAGTTATATGTGCCCAACTCTGTTTTAACGGAACACTATAACAGAATTCCTAGTGCTGGTGAGAATCCACTCTAAATGGGAACTAGATTGGAGTACACAGAGAACATTATTGTCCCAATAATTTTTTTTTACATTTTTTAAATTTATTTAGAATGAATTGCTAAAGATTGTGGAGAAATAGCCTTTAAAGGGGTATTCCAGCAAAAACATGTGTCAGCTATCCAGTCACTAGGTGATAAATGGTATATTGGTGTTAGAGAGCTGCTCTTGGCTGTTTTTGCCCTGGGCCAACATGCATTCTCAACTATGGTCCTGCAGCTGTAAGGTGGTGAGGGATTGAGGTCAACTTCTAATGATCAATGAAGGTCTCAGCGGTTTGACTCTCACTCATCTTGCATTGTATAGGGGATGTTTTAGGCCAGAATATACTGTACGTTTCAGATCGAAACTAGAGGTTCTCATTGCAAAAAACCTACTGAAAACTGCTTAGTGTTTAGCATTTTTTTTAACGGACCCATGTTAAAAGCTGAATGGGGAAAGGGGAGAAATAGGTAGTGAGACTTGTATCTTTCAGAAGTCTTTTTTTCCATAAAGACCATCTTACGTCTTAAACACTTAATGACCCTACTGAATTGATTATCAATTTGACTTTATTAACATTCTGTTCAGTACAATACAGTACAGTCATGAGAAGAAGGTTGGTGTTAGGACCACTGGGTTACACATGGTAGACCAATCGATAATATGAGAACTGCACTCCAAAATAAGTTAAGTCTGGGGGCACACAGAGGACAAGTGCCAATCATAAAGTATAAAAAGTTCTATGGTACTCCATAAATGTTTTTCAATTGCTTTTAATCAAAGTTATGGCATCACTTTCCTACCTAAGCAAGTTCATTGTATTCCCTTGTGACTTACAAAATTTTGCTATCTGACCTTATTTCTGATCTGTTAGAAACTTATCCCATTATCTCACCTTTGAGCTTTGTTGTCCCTCTGACTTGACCTGTTCCTCAAGCCTATGAGCAAATACCATCCATATTTGTGTTGGTCTACCATGTCTTAAAGTGTAAAAAGTTCTATGGCACTCCAGAAATGTTTTTTAATTGCTTTTAATCAAAAGTTATGGCATTTGCATACAGTGTAGTCATATCCAGAACAATTTTAGTCGAATAAGCCACTCATAAAGAAGAACACTATCCAGAGCCATATCGTTCTTCCTTTCAGCCACAAATTCCACTGAAAAGGTCATTTCTTGACCGAAACGTCTGGAAATTATGAGTGGCTTATTCGACTAAAGTTGTTCTGGATATAACTACACTGTATGGAAATCCATAACTTTGATTAAAAGCAACTGAAAAACATTTCTGGCGTGCCATAGAACTTTTTATACTTTAAGACGTGGTAGACCGACACAAATATGGGTGGTTGTCATTTGCTCATAGGCTTGAGGAACAGGTCAAGTCAGATGGACAACAAAGCTCAAAGGTCAAATAATGGGAGAAGTTTCTAACAGATTAGAAATCAGATCAAAAAGCAGAATTTAGTCACAAGGGAATACAATGAACATTTTTGCTTAGATAGTAAAGTGGTGCACTGTGCCAGAAGATGCAGTAATAGCCATAAGAATCCATTGGCCAGGACATCAAGGTTTCCTGAGCACTCCCTCTTTAAATTTGTTGAAGAGATACGTGCTAATCACAGATTTACAGCAGCAGCAGTCAAGGAGAACAGAAGCTACTGGACACTGCCCAGGATGGAAGGTGACATAAGCAGGAGCCCAGGAGCAGGTATAGAAAGCCTGGCACCAAGTGGGTATCACGGCTTGGGGGGGGGGGTTCCTACAACGGAGTTGACTTTACCTTAGCACTGCAATAAACAGAAATATATTGAAATATTTCAATATATACAGATATTTAAGGTTATCAGTAAATTATCTTTTCCACTTCTCTTTGTACCAAACCTGTCATTGAAGATGCATTCTTTCCCGGCAAATTGGAGAACATGAAAGGATGTAAAAAATAAGTAGAAGGAACATTCTTTTTTGGCAAATTATTATTGGTCAGGAAAGAACGTTTCTTCGATAACAGATTTTATATTTCCCATCAGTTCTAATGGCAACTACGGTGGTCTCTGTTCTCATAAGTCACTGGGGACCTTGTCTACTTGAAAGATATTATCAAGTCATTATGTTAGATCCTGTCTTCCTTTAACTCTCATGGTGTTGTCCATGGCTACAAGAAATATTGTGGACATCATCATTAGGTTATGTTATGTAAGGTTAGTGATCATAATCCACCAATTTCAATTGGATTGATCCCTTAATGGTAAATTTTTCTACTTGTAGATTAAGTAATTGAATCACATAAGGTACTAAATGTAAGGAAATTTTTTAAATAGATCCTGTACAGTGAAACCTCTTTGAGATGACCACTGAAAATTCTACGTCTTCTACGAGGGTGTTCTTATCAAAGAAGATGGCTAGCCAGCAGAAAATCTGTCATAGGAGATTTGGTCAGGAATAAAGGGGTGGTCTTCTCAAGGAAGTAGTCTTTTGGAAAAGTATATTGGCCTATAACACCAAGGTGACAAAAACACAGTGGTAAAATTTTTCATGACTGAATGAACATTCGCTAAATGCTGAATCATTGGAATTATTGTGAGAAATATCAATTACATAAACAGCTATTTTATAGTATAGCCATGTTGTCTAGCTATCATGGAGTATTTTGTGCCTAGTTCTTTATAGTACATGCAGTCCCATATGTAGGCACCATTGTATAAAGCAGGGATCTCAAACTCGTGGCCTTCCAGCTTTTGCAAAACTACAACTCCCAGCATGCCCCAATAGCTGTAGGCCCTCCTGGCATGATGGAAGTTGTAGTTTTACAACAGCTGTAGGGCCACGAGTTTGAGATCTCTGGTATAAAGCAACGTAGCTGAGCAGAATGTTGCATAGTTTTGTGATAAAAGATTTAGTATAACTTGTATATTATTCATTGAAATACCTGGTCTTTCTATGCATAATCCAGAGGGGGGTCCTAATCTGTGATGGACAGCTATCTCTGCATGCACATATATTCTAGGAAGGATGTCAATCACTGTTGGGACAATCCACTGGATTTCTAAGCTCATAAAGGATTTAACTTAATATTCAAAGATAAATGTTATATAACATTTATTCCCATAAAAAAATCAATCTGCTCAGCTCCTCCTGCTATAACATGCTGCCAGTAGATCAGACACCATATCCAAATTGTCCAGTTCCCTTTAATGGCAAAATCTCCAGCACATTTCATCCAGCATTACAATACTTGACCCTTTTCAGCACTCAAACATTTTTTAACTTCTGGTCAATAAAAGGGCATGTTTACATGGGACAATTTTTTTTCAGAATTCACTTGTTTCTGATCAACTGTAACTAGAGATAAGTGAAATGATTCTAAATGAATCAAAATTATTCAAAATTTTCCAAAACATTCAGACTCTAGCAATGGCAATGATGACATTTGACCACTCACAACACACTTTCACCACAGCAGCTTGTTAACAGTCCACAAAGCATGCAGTTTCAGAAATACTGCCACCTTTGTCCCAAAAGCTAATAATCCTTCCATTTGCCACTCTGACAAATCATCACTTTTACCCATAACAGCAACAGGGGACATGTGTACAGACAACCTATCACACACCTTATGTACCCACGACGCCAGCTCATGACACATGACTTTCTTCATGAGATACACACTGTGACTCGACTGTGTATATAGCTATAGGTAAATGCATGGTTGACGGTCTTAGCAAACAGCCTATTTAAAAACGCACTGCACCATTGCAGTTGTTATCCTTTTTCATATTAGAAATGTCCCCCTCCTTATTGGGGGCAGATGGTGTTTAAACACACACGGTGTTATTGCAAAAAAACAGTGGCTTGTTGGGAGCAAGCATCCAAAAATTATGCCTTAAGGGTGGGGGGGGGCACTGTTTATATACAAAACAGTGTTACTGTATCAGCCTGAAACAATTTTTTTATTTGGAGTAGCAGCAGTACAATGTGGATGTGGAAAGGGCCAGGTAATAGTGACATAAGGCCTTAACAGTAGTGTGGAACAAACAGAAAGGCAGTAGACGTGTGCTTGGCTGTAATGGGGTAGCAGCAGCTGCAGCCATATGTTAAGGAACATAATGGTAGGCAGGCAGACAGCAACAGTGGCATGATGGGACCGGAGATAGATAGCCACCGTCAGCAATGGCAGATCTATTTCCAGAGGTATGTGAACATCCTCAATGATGATTTGTACACTACTAGAGGACAACTTTGTCCATTTGGTTGTGATAACGCCACCTGCTGTGCTTAATATCCTCTCTGACATGACGCTAGAACATGGGCAAGACAATACTGGGCCAGTTCGGCCACTGATCTAATATGCCTGCCCAGCAGTCCATGTGGTCAATGAACATGGTATGTGCTGGAGAAGGGCCACAGTCCAGATAGGACTGAACCTGGTTGTTCAATGGGGGGAAGTGAATGGCCTCCTGATCAGACATGCAGGCTGCTGCGCTCAAAGATGCAGCGAGCTGTGTACACAGTGTATCCTGGTAATAAAGCAATTTGGCCTTCCTTTTCGCAACAGGAAAACATTCCCCCATTTTCCTTTGATAGTGAGAGTCTAAAAGCTTAGCTATCCAAGATTGATTGATGCTAATGATATGCTTGTCAGTATATAAACAAGCAAGCATACAGTTTGCCCTGCTTGCCAGTGTGCCCCAGTTCTTTATGAGTCCGCCCACTAGCAGTTAGCAAATCACGCTTCAGATCAAAGATTCAAAGTTTATTTGTTTCCAAAATTTGTTCTAATACTGTACGGAGACCTGTCTCGGCTTCGGATTCCTGTTTTAAAATGTTTTTAAAGTTTTAGAATTGAAGGTTGAACTTCTTCACTGAGGTCTCGCGTGACTTTGGACTTAACGAACTTTACCTCTGCAAAGCCAATGTATTTTAATGCTGTACAAAGAAAGGTCCCCGTACAACATTAAATGAAGTTGGTGAATATATCAATTGTGAAGTGCAATTAGCTCACCCCTACTGCCCACCAATGTGATTATTGGTCATCATGCTCGGTGTTGTCATCCAGTAGCTTCTTGCTCCTCTACCACCTCCTCCTCCTCTAGTGGAAGCTTCTCATCCCCATTGTCCTCCTCCACTTGCTCCTCCATGGGACTTTCTCTATGTGGTTCAGCTATAAGGCAGTAGCTCTTGTCTGCTGGCACTGTCGAGAAAAACTGCCAGATGGGAGATACTTACACAGAACTACAAGCAGTCAAGCTTGGCCTAGGTCTGGCACGTTTTGAGCCTGCACCCACAGTATCAGCAGCTTCACCAGTTCCCGAGCTGACCACAAGAGAAGCATATCTGGCACTGGCAGGTCTTTTTTTTTACTTTTGCCCTTATGTTGCCTCTGCTGTTTATTGCTGCTGTGGCTACCACCACCCTCCTCCTCTGACCCCCCTTTAGTAATGCAGTTATTACAATAAAAATTTACTAGCACAGGTATTTTGCAGTAAAAAGCTTTTGCTGTAACTACACGGTATCTTGAAGTGCTAAAACATGTTAATTAAAAAGGATATAGTGATGCAGTTTTTGCAGTAAAACACCTTCACTAACATGAGTATAGTAATGCAGTTTATGCAGTAAAATGCTTATGCTGTAACTACACCGTATCTTGAAGTAATACAACACGTTCACTAAAATTGGTATATTGGTGCACTCAAATGCCAGGTTACAAATGACAGACTAATTGAAACTTTTTTTTAGAAAATGAAAAAAAAAAGAAATGAAAAGGGGGTGCGTAATTACTCAGTGTTTGCAGCAGAATGTATGCTATTGATGCTTAAGGTGCAGGTATTTAGCCTATGAACTATAGAGACTTAGGGTTTTTCAAATAATGCTGGCTGGCTGTTCATGTTCAGAAAAAAATGCTTGATTTTGTGATGCAGTTCCTCACTCTCTATGCTTTCTAATGATATCATACTCTCCCTATACTCTTCCCATGATATCTAGATTGCTACCTTGCACCTGCAATTGCCTTTTGCATGTATGGTGTTCTGAGCAGAAGGACCTGACAGAATCCTGCCTGCTGATTGGCTAATCAGGCTGTCAGCTTCTAAGCCAATTATTGCAAGATTCCCCTCCATCAGTGTTATATGATCCTTTATCTTCCTCTTTTTTCATTGCAAAATTTGTTTGGCAGACATATTTTTGTAAATTTGTAATGAATCTGATTGATTTAGAATCAATTCTCTCATCTCTTATACATATTTATAGAGGCATCAGAAATGTTAAAGGGTGTAGAAGGAAGTGTGGGTGCAGCCTATAATATATGTATATACCCCTATGTATATACATATATGGGCGGCCCCAAATTGAGGGTCTGTGGCATCACGGCGACATAGGCCTGAAGCCCTGGTGGATATGTATATCCACCAGGTGCTCTAACTGTGTATATATAGATATGTGTGCATGTGCCCCCAGTAGCATGCACCTATATTTATATATTTATATATTCAATGTCCCCTGGTATTGTATGATAATAATGTCCCCTTTGCCTTATATACCCCTAATATCCCACAAATGTATATAGATACATGTGCATGATTCCCAGTCATGAACATGTATCTAAGATACATGCATTTGGCCAGGTGCCCCCCCCCATAGCCCCCAGCAGATGGACAATCGCCCCTCTGCTGGGGACAGATGGAGACCTGATGACTGGTCCAGTCTCAGGTACTTCAAAGGGACAGAAGATCGATCGATCTTCTGTCCCTTCTGTTAATTACCTTCAGCGCTGCTGGGGGTAATTAACAAGACAGGGAAACAAAAGGTTTCCCTGTCTCTGTCCTCCTCCCTCCTCCGGCGCTGTAATTACAGCACCGGAGATACGAGGGTGAGTCACAGACAGGAGGATCAAAGAGATCCTCCGTCTGTGAATTCCTGTGCGCTCGGGCCCGGCGCGCTGACGTCATATCAGCGCGCCGGACCACGTGCGCACAGGGCTGCCGGCGTGCGCTCGCAAGCGCGCACACTGGCAGCGCGGGAGCACGGGAGCGAGCGCGACCGGGTTTAAATAACCCGATCGCGCTGCGCTCTTCAGTGTTGAGCCGTGCCACCCCACCTGGAAGGAGGAATCATCCCCTGGACAACGAGCAGAAGAACCAACCCCTGGAGACGAGCAACCCCCCCCCCCTGGAGCTGTAACCCCTCATTGGCTGAGTACCTTGGGTCCCCCTGGACTACCAATGCCCTACTTGTTACCCCTGACATAACCCCATCCCTGCAACCCCTGGATCCTCTACCCTGCCAGTACAGCCCTGCCCTGCAACCCCTGGTGCTGCCCTGTGACCCCAGACCCCTGCTGCCCCCTGAACCCCTGCAATACCTGTGGACCCCTGCCTACCCCTGCATTACCCCAGCACCATTAACCCCTGATTGACCATTAACCCCTTCCCTGCCAAAACCCCTTGTGTGCCCCTATTGTAATTTAACCCTTTGTCCCCAGGGACAGTATAGTATAGGTGAGGGTGGGCTGCTATCTGTATATTGTGAGTGTATGTGTGTATTTAGTATTGTGGGTGGAATTAATTGTGGGAAGTGTGCAGTGTAGCCAGTGTATAGTAATATTGTATTGTTGTGCGGCTATATGTATATATATTTATATACGCTAATATAAATATATATAGATATAGTCTAAATAATTAGACGGTAGACATTGTTTTGTAATAAAGTATTTTATTGTTTATAATACTGTATACGTGGTCTTTATAGTCGCCGCTATAGCTTAAACGTGTAGGGAATAGAATAGTGTGGGAAATAAATAGGCGGAGCTAGCGTCAGCCGGTTACGCCTATTTATGAAAATTAACTAATAGTATTCAACAAAATATTATTAATTAATTAACCCTTTAACATTGGCGAGAATATTTTTGTTATTCCCTTGCACGACTGACCGGCGATAGTCAATTCGCGTTCCGGGTGGATCCAAGGAGTCAAGGAAAGGCGTGCCAGAGGAAGAGGATCTTTTTCCAAGCAGCGTAGACGGGTGAAGGTCTCCGGCTGGACGGGAAAAAGAGGTTCCGAAACTAGAAGGACGCAGACGACTCCAAGTAGGATGGCCACCAAAACAGTGAGTATGACCTTTGCAACACTGCAGCACTTAAGCAAAAACAGCACATTTAACCCCATCATCCCCACCACATACACGTCCACGGAGATGCTTTGGTCTGCTTTGTTGGACCAAGCCTATGCACACGACAGAGTGCGCATAGGCAAAAGCATCTTACACAAAAACACGAAACGCCTCCAAATGCTGGCCAAATTAGTTCACACTTTTGAGGACAGCATTTGGAGGCCAGAGCATGTTGCGCTGGTCTCTCGGTCGGAGGAGACATTTATCAGTCATTGCCAGTGCTGTGCCAGTAATGTGCAGCAGGTTTCTGCATTGCGGGCGCAGCTGGCGGTGAGTGTGGAGTCTTCTGCTGACCGAGAGACACAGGTGGATGAAATGGAGTCACGGTTGGTAGAGTTGCAGAGGCAAAAGGAGAAACTTGAGGCTCAGTTGACTCAGTCTTATGCTGAGATCAAGGCCTTCAAGGAGCGGGCTGCCTCTACTGACGTGACTCTAGCCAAACTAAATGATGAGGTTGCTGCAAGGTCTCGTTTGGTGACCGGCTTGCAACAAGCCATTAGAAATTTTTCAAAGTTGGTACCGGCCCTTTCTTTTTCTGTAAAGTCAGGGCCAGACTCTCCAAAAATTTTGCCCTGTCCAGGGCAAAAAGGGGGGAGAGATATCTGTAACAGGCCAAATATACCAAAATTTGAGCCTGTTCAGATAGGAAAAAAAGAGTCCAACAATTTTTTGTAATAGAAATACGGTGAGAAGTGCGTCCCTGAGAATGGAACAGTTCAGGAGAAGGGAGCACGACTGCAGTGTGGACGGACCTAAGCCATGCAGGGCAGACATCAGGTGTTTTGCATGTACTGGCTTAGGTCACATAGCGAAACACTGCAGGACAGGTAAGTATAGGACACAAAGGACAAGAGGCCAAATTAGGTGTTTTAGGTGTGGGAACGAAGGACACATTGCAAGGAATTGCCCTTGCGCAAATAACTGCAATGTGTCCAGTAGTAAAATCCCTGTAACAAATTGTACAGTGGGGCCTAGCCAGATTGGCCATAAAAGAGTCACCACTCAGCGGATGCCTGATCAGGTGCTGAGGGGTCAAATCGGCCAATCTAGGCTAGAGAATGTTTGACACCCCTGTGCCATTTGTTACCCCGTTGGTCCCCTGTGCATGTCTGTGTCCTGTGTTTGTGTTACCTGTTTGTATGTTTTTATGTTGATGGCGGCAGTCCTTGTTTATGAGTGTGTTTCGTTTTGCTGATTGTTGTAGTCAGTCCCCACTGTGAGTCGGTTGTCAGGCGCGGC
This sequence comes from Rhinella marina, assembly GCA_900303285.1. Lineage (NCBI taxonomy): Eukaryota > Metazoa > Chordata > Amphibia > Anura > Bufonidae > Rhinella > Rhinella marina. Next base: position 39,160 of record ONZH01019740.1, on the reverse strand, counting down.
TGTTTTTGGTTCACTCTGGTGTCTACTTTGTGTAGAGCAGTGCTATACTGTGGACTGAGGAAGAGGTTGGTTTGCGAGCAGGTAACATCTGTACATGGTGCAGTGTGATGATTACTCTGGGCAGCCAGGGCCTCAGATCGAGACAGGTAGCACTGTTCTGTTCAGGGTTTTCGGTGGGGCTGTGCTATACTGTGGACCAGGGCAGAAAGTGGGTTGCGGACAGGCAACATTGAGGTTGTACTGTGCACACACTTGCTGGTCCGGACAGGTAACACAGCTCTGACTGAGGTGGGACACGAAGTGGTTGACAGCAGGATGCGGCCTGTGGTTTTGTGTTGTGGAGTCCTGTAGAGCCAAGGCAAGGTTTTGGCCATGGATTCTGCTGACCTCCACAACACAGGTTAACAGGGGGAAGTCAGACTGGAAACACATGAGTAGGACAGGGATGCCGTGCCATCATTGAAAAGATGCTTCGTCCACAGCTCCCCTCGGATATCCTAACCTATTAGGTTGGCCATCCTTATCTGTTGGTTCAGAGGGATGTGCAGCAGAGGATGGGATCCTCTGAAGGTTGGGTGTTCTTACACCAGTGTTGGGATGACGAGGGGTCCTGTTGGATGAAGGTCAGCCCAATACCTTTTTCCACACTTGGGTCAAAGGTATTGGTGCTGGTAGCGCAGCAACTAATTGCACCATGAGGGGAGAAATCCCTCAGGAGCGTTGGATATTTTCTTCTATCCTAGGAAGAATATCTTAGGACAAGAAAATACCCTGATCCCGACAAGGAAGGAACCGGATCTTGGCTCCGACACTATCATCTGGCTTCAGCAGTTTGAACCAAGCCGCGATCCAGCTGGAGCCTTGCTAGACTGATCCAGCTGGAGCCTTGCTAGACTAAGAAGACGGATGTGTCCTGGAGGGAATGACTGTTCAGCAAAGGTCACATCATTTATCCAGTGATGGTTCGTCTGGTTCTGGTTCTGAATGGAACTGTGCAAGAGACTTGTGGACTATCACCCCAGAACCAGATAGAACATCACGAAGATGATCGGAGAGGACGGCTCAGGATGCGATTCCAGTAACATCCTGAAGCCAGGGACTGCATTTGATCCTATGAGGGTTCAGGATGTAGGTCCAACGCCACCCTGAAACCCCATAGTAGTTTATCTTTGCTGATTTTTCCTTCTATTGTTGGGTGGGTCAATGTGGGGCAGTGTGTTTGAGTGAGTGGGGACAAGAGTAGGGCACGCTAGGGACAGGACCACGTTATTTGTCACTCCAACCCTAAGAACGGTGCAGTTCGTAAGGGATGGACTGAATGACAGTTAGTGCGGTGTTCTTTCCCGCAGTTAGAATTTAGGTGCTATGACATCACCTCACCCTCCAGAAAGTCTGACCTGCCTTGTAAAGACCTGCGTATCTGTCCATGAAAGAACTTCCTCAAAGACAGAATCTACAAGCAAGATGGAAAGAGGTGTCGGGAGAAAAATGATAAAAGAGGCCAGTCCACCTGTGCTACGTGGATCGGTCTAGAAGAGGAAGAGTGAAGCTGTCCCAGAGTCTAACCAACAAAGAGAAGGCAGTGGGAGCAGCTGATACTGGAAGACCGACACCACCTGAAGATCGCGAGTAGAGCCATCCCAGAGTCCAATCAACAAAAGACGACAGTGGGAAGAGCTGAGGCTTAAAGACCTTCACTACCCAGATGTGAGGGTGAAGCCATCCCCGAAGTCTGACCACTTGAAGAAGACTGTGGGAGTAGCGGAAGCTTAGAGACAATGGTGTGCCATCCCAGAAGTCCAAACAACAAAAGACGACTGAGGGAGACGCTGATGCATGATACCGAGAGAAGACGAGGATAGTTTGATCGGTGGACGGAGACGTCAGGTTACGGTGAAGGGCAGGGAAGAGGTCGCGTAACCACGAGGGGTGATGTCTCAGTACCTAAAGACCGAAACATTCTTCAGTCCATCCTGAACTGGTATCCGTTGTGTGGGGGGGAGGAGGCAAATGTATCCCCACACTTCCGTCCCATTTAATTTGTCGTGTTCTCGACAACAGGGGGATTGTAGAAGGAAGTGTGGGTGCAGCCTATAATATATGTATATACCCCTATGTATATACATATATGGGCGGCCCCAAATTGAGGGTCTGTGGCATCACGGCGACATAGGCCTGAAGCCCTGGTGGATATGTATATCCACCAGGTGCTCTAACTGTGTATATATAGATATGTGTGCATGTGCCCCCAGTAGCATGCACCTATATTTATATATTTATATATTCAATGTCCCCTGGTATTGTATGATAATAATGTCCCCTTTGCCTTATATACCCCTAATATCCCACAAATGTATATAGATACATGTGCATGATTCCCAGTCATGAACATGTATCTAAGATACATGCATTTGGCCAGGTGCCCCCCCCATAGCCCCCAGCAGATGGACAATCGCCCCTCTGCTGGGGACAGATGGAGACCTGATGACTGGTCCAGTCTCAGGTACTTCAAAGGGACAGAAGATCGATCGATCTTCTGTCCCTTCTGTTAATTACCTTCAGCGCTGCTGGGGGTAATTAACAAGACAGGGAAACAAAAGGTTTCCCTGTCTCTGTCCTCCTCCCTCCTCCGGCGCTGTAATTACAGCACCGGAGATACGAGGGTGAGTCACAGACAGGAGGATCAAAGAGATCCTCCGTCTGTGAATTCCTGTGCGCTCGGGCCCGGCGCGCTGACGTCATATCAGCGCGCCGGACCACGTGCGCACAGGGCTGCCGGCGTGCGCTCGCAAGCGCGCACACTGGCAGCGCGGGAGCACGGGAGCGAGCGCGACCGGGTTTAAATAACCCGATCGCGCTGCGCTCTTCAGTGTTGAGCCGTGCCACCCCACCTGGAAGGAGGAATCATCCCCTGGACGAACGAGCAACCAACCCCTGGAGACGAGCAACCCCCCCCCCCCCTGGAGCTGTAACCCCTCATTGGCTGAGTACCTTGGGTCCCCCTGGACTACCAATGCCCTACTTGTTACCCCTGACATAACCCCATCCCTGCAACCCCTGGATCCTCTACCCTGCCAGTACAGCCCTGCCCTGCAACCCCTGGTGCTGCCCTGTGACCCCAGACCCCTGCTGCCCCCTGAACCCCTGCAATACCTGTGGACCCCTGCCTACCCCTGCATTACCCCAGCACCATTAACCCCTGATTGACCATTAACCCCTTCCCTGCCAAAACCCCTTGTGTGCCCCTATTGTAATTTAACCCTTTGTCCCCAGGGACAGTATAGTATAGGTGAGGGTGGGCTGCTATCTGTATATTGTGAGTGTATGTGTGTATTTAGTATTGTGGGTGGAATTAATTGTGGGAAGTGTGCAGTGTAGCCAGTGTATAGTAATATTGTATTGTTGTGCGGCTATATGTATATATATTTATATACGCTAATATAAATATATATAGATATAGTCTAAATAATTAGACGGTAGACATTGTTTTGTAATAAAGTATTTTATTGTTTATAATACTGTATACGTGGTCTTTATAGTCGCCGCTATAGCTTAAACGTGTAGGGAATAGAATAGTGTGGGAAATAAATAGGCGGAGCTAGCGTCAGCCGGTTACGCCTATTTATGAAAATTAACTAATAGTATTCAACAAAATATTATTAATTAATTAACCCTTTAACAAAGGGAATGTCCTATTAGAAAACAACCTATTGTTTAAATTATTTTTTTGTATGTTAAACAGATTTTTATTAAAATTTTTGGTGATTTTTTTATTATTTTTATTTTCCATGTCCTATCTATTTTCACACTGGCCGCTAGACCTAAAATGTGTCAGGATTTCCTGCTCTTTGATAGCAGCCACATGGGCCATAGACACAACAGACGTTAATTAATTCTATGGGAGAGTTTTCTAGGAACGCTCTATGACCTGTGCAGAGGTCAGGAGGTAGTAGATAAGCTGTGATATCATCGGTGTTCCTGTGTTATGTATACGGAGGTGATATCTGTCATTGTAATCTTGCCTGTGAAGATAATGCAATAGCAATTGAAAAGTGACCTATACAAAACAGGACATCTCGACATATAATAACGTCTATAAGCCAAAATTAAAACCTGCACAACTTTAGAACTTTTTTAATATATTTAGACAGTGACATAGAAAAATTGTAAACATCACCAACATTTCTAAAAAAAAATATGTTTAACTTAAATATGTGTTTTAAAAAATATGTAATTTTCTGATGACACAGTCTCTTTAACTCTAATTTGCATTGTTAAAGGATATGTGTCACCAGAAAATAACCTATTGTTTAAATCACATTTTTATGTTAGCCAAATTGTTAAATAATGTTTAGTGATATAATTTTTTTATTTCCATGTCAATATCTATCTAAATATCTATCTAAAAAAAAGTAAAATCTTGCAGTTTTTGCACTGGCCATTAAGTCTAATAATAGGTGCCACTTCTTTCTAACTACAGATCACATTACTGCAGTTACCTGCTTATCATTACCGGTAGGATTAGAATGACGGGTATCACAGGATGCAATCTAGAGGCTATGTATACCTTTGCAATTTTTGTTTATGATTGCATTTTACTCATTTTTGGCTAAAATCATATTTCAATTGGCATTTATTAAACACATTGGGCCGTTCTGTCACAAAGGGTTATCTGTTTCTCTAGCTGTGTGACTGGTACTTTCACTTTGTGCCGATAAACCTTCTCTCTAAACTACTAAGAAGTCGTAAACACTGATTTAAGCCACATCCATCAGTAAGATAAGAATTGAGCTGTAATGAGTGTTTATAATGTGAGAGAGCAGAGATAAGGAACCAGTCGGCTCCCGAAATGATGGAAAATCCACAGGCAGCATCTCAGTTCTGTACACAAAAAATGATTCCATGTTGTTAATAAAGAGTAATTGAAAAAATTATTTTTAGCTCAAAATAAGTACAATGCAATAATAAAAAAAATCCCCTAAAGGTGTACATAGCCTTTAAACATTGAATGCAGTAGCAGACAAAACTGATTAAACCTGCACGCAAAACCATCAGTTTTTCCCTAAGCAGACCCTGACTCAATCCATATTGCTCATGTGAAAGAGTCCTGACTGATTAAAAAACCATAGATGTTACCGGTAGTTGTCTCTGGTCTTTACTCTTATAGGGAAACTGTAACAATTGCTCCTAATATTCACATTCCCCTGACATAATGTGGCAATTGACATGTGAAAAATACATAAATTATGCACAGATCAGCCACTGACAAGTGTAAAGAATAATACTGATTATCTCATTACCATCACACCTCTCAGTTGGTAATACTGTATACAGATGTAGTAGCTGCCAACATGACTGCCAGTGCACTATGTCAATAGAGTAGTGCTCTACGGCAGTCTATGCTATTTCTGTAGTGCAGCTGTTTTCAGCTATATCCGTGTCTTAGGCAAAAGGTGAACAGTCAGTTCTTGATGTGTTGAAAGCAAGAAATTTGGGTAGGCATTAGAATCCAAACAAGGGCAAAAATTGTGATGGCTAGATGGCAGAGTCAAAGGGTATTCCCAGCATGCAATTGTTAGTGCCTACCAAATGTGGTCTGTGATAACAAATGTGGTACAAGGAAGGACCACTGGTGAACTGGCAACAGGGTTATGGGCTCCCAAGGCTCAATGATGCACATGTGGAGAGAAGCCTAACCTGTCTGGTCCAATCCCACAGAAAGTTGAAGGGGTTGGCCCACAATGAAATACTACATTTTTGTTAGATATCCGCTTAATATGCTTGCTGAAATGGGTTATCTGCCTTTTTCCGACTAATGATCCATCCTTTAGATAGGCCATCAGCATCTGATCTGTGGGGGTCTGACACCCGAAATCCGTGCCGATCAGCTGTTTGAGAAGGCAGCTGCGCTCGCAGTAGTGTCTTCTCACCGCCTGTAAGCCAGTCATGTCATGATCATAGGTCACGTGGCCTAGGCGCAGCTCAGCCCCACTGAAGTGAATGGGTGGTGAACCATAGTAAGCCAAGGTCAGGGCATGCAAAGTTCTTGCAATCCAAAATCAGTCCGAGGGTCAGCTCACCTCAGTGTCAGTACAGAGATCAGACAGAGGTCAGGTCAGGCAGCAAAGGATCAAATCCAGGGTCAGGCAGGAGTCAGTACATTGGAGAGTCAAATAAGACAAGTAGGGCACTTTTGCAGGAAACTAGATAACCTATTTCTCAAAATGCTTTAATAGGCTGGAAAAAACTTAAGTGGGCGTGCGCTACCTCTTTAAGAGCTGTATAGAGACCCCCTTATGGGCAGACAGAAGGCAGGTGAGACACAGGCCTTAGCCTAGCCTTGACTAGCTGATGTGGAACTTCTCAGTGGCTGTGTCTGCCGGGAGGAAGCAGAAGGACATTGGACTACCAGGGGACTGGAGCAAAGGGACAGGTGAGAGTTCCAACAGCCATACCTGCCAGGTAAAGAGAGATGGAGGCAGTTACAGACTGCCAATGTAACAATTCTTGTATGTATTGACAAGTATAGCCTTTTGTATTTATGGGAATGAGAAAAATGCACATGGAAGGTATCCATATTATGCAGATTCATTGTCTGCAGACCAAAATATGGATTTGTCTGTGTGCGTGAAGCCTAAAAGAAAAAAATAGCCATTCAAAACCATGAATGACTAATGAAGACAGGGCTGAGCGGGAGAACAATCAATCTCCAGACGTAGTGTTGCTTTTAATTTATATTCCAGCATAGAGTAGGGAAAATTAAAAAGGATACCTCAGATAAAACTTTTAGAAATTCTAAATACTCCAGAAAGTCATTCCATGTGGCCATTGCTGAGATTAGTTTGGGGAAGAATTTTGCAGCCTGTCAACACCAAATGGTAGCCATCTGAGCTGAATGAACTGATACCCTAAAGAACGGCTGGGAAGACAGACGCATCGGTGCAAGATAATAATTCACAGCTGAGAATGTAAATTAAAACTCTGTAAAAATAATAATATTTCTGAGCCTGTTGTTTCAAAAGATTCAGTTGAATTCTTTCTGCAAGAAACTCATTTGGAGGAGAAGAACTCTAAGAATTGACATATTTTTTCTAAGTTTTATCAAGTTTTGAATGAACATGGTTAGACAACAATCCACCTGGGGATAATGTCTTTTTTTGGGTCCCTTATTTCTGGAATTTCACCATCATCATAGAAATGTTTTTACTATAACAGCAAGGAGACATGATGGACCTGTGTTTTTTTAACCTGATTATCTATGTAACTATGTAGTATGAGGGCTTGTACAAGCTTGGGCTCTCCCGCATCTTCGATTGTTCATTTCCTCTTCTTTCTTCTTTCCTATATCTTCATCAGTGATCGAATCCTCATCAGAATCAACTTCCTCCTGTACTTAACACATATTTTTCATCGTCAGAAACATTGATTAGATCTATCCTACCCACAGAGGTAAAAGGTGGATAATTTCTCCTCTTAATAGTCTTAAGTGAATTTTCAATTTCTTTATGGACCATCTGCTTAAGGTTTTTTTTTAATGAAGATGGAGATCACTCAGATACAGCATAATCTAAGCCCAAATACTATGGGGTGTAATTTAAAGGTTATGTAGACCTTTGGGAGCAATTTTTTTTTAATTATTGCATTATACTTATTTTGAGCTAAAAATCATGTTTTTCAATGGCTCTTTATTAACCATATGGAATGCTTTTTTGTGTATAGAGCTGACATGCTATACTAGCTGCTTGTGGATTTTTTCTCTTTTCCGTCATCTGAGCAGCAGACGGACTTCTTATCTGTGCTCTAAGACCTCATAAACACTCATTAAAGCTCAATCCTTATCTTACTGACAAGAATGAGGCTTAAAGGGGTTGTCCCACAAAAAATATTCTACAGTTTTCAAACCAGCACCTGGATCTGAATACTTTTGTAATTGTATGTAATTAAACATTTTGTATAGCTACTAAGTTATTCAATAACATGTATCTGTATAGTGCCACTTAATTTCTTATTTCTTTGACCTATTCACTGAGCAGGCCGCACATGCTCACTTTCAACTTTTAACTGCCTCCTGAGCTGTGATAGGGAGAGCATGGACACGCCTCCTGCTGTGATAGGTAGAGCTGAGACACGCCCCCTTAGCTGCAGCAGAAAAGACACTCCCCTTGAGCTGTCAGCTTGATATAAATCTCGCAGAGCAATGAATGGGGAGATCTCTGGATCCATGTGAGGTACTGGGCTGGTTCTAGCTTTGTTAGAAAGAGGTTGTCATGTACTATATGATGTCTGATTTTCATTTTTTACGTTATTCGTGGGATAACCCCTTTAAATAAGTGTTTTATGACCTCTTAGTAGTTTAGGAATAAGGTTTATTAGATGACGGCACAAAGTGAAAGTACCAGTCCTACAGCTAGACAAACAGTTAACTCTTTGTGACTGAACAGCTCCATATTTTTAATAAAGACCAATTGAAAATATGTTTTTTAGCCAAAAATAAGTTAAATGCAATCATAAAAACAATGACTCCAAAGGTGTACATAGCCTTTAAGTTAAAAAATGTTAGCGTCTTATTACAAATGACAGATTCATCAGTTTAAACCTTAAGGGTCAATTTTCTATGTTTTGGTTTAAAAAATTTCATTTTATGAGGCATGTTTGTCTAGTTACCAATAAAATAGGTGGAGAACTGGCCAGTGAAGGATCTGCATTGGAGCATATGCCTAAGTCCCAACCTTCCACATGGAAAGCTGAGTGTTTTCTTTCCTGTTGACTGTCTTGCCACTTCGCCAGAAGTGATGCCAGTGAAGGATATGACAGAAGAGAATTCCCCAAATGGAGCACCAACTGTGCAACAATAAACTGTTCTGATCACTAGAACCATGGATGAAGCTTAGTTACCTCTCACAGAGGGCTCCTACCCTGGCCATAGATACCAACCCAGCCTAAAAGGGAAGAAGACAGTATGAGGCCACAGCAGAATGCAGGCTGTTCTCAGCAGAGACTGACATTGCCGGAATGCCCTTCATGAAACAAGACCTAGTGTCAAGTGTATCTTCAAAGAGCCCTAGAGAGTACCCCATTAGCCATCCCATACAGAGGAGAGGAAATCTAATGTATGGAAAGGTATGACTCCTTTTGATCTTCTTAGATTTCCTGTCCAGCAGATGAGCATTTTTTTTCATAGGTAAGATATGTTTCATAGGATAAACGACCTTAACATAGTTTTACCTCTTTCTCCTCCCTCCTGAAGATGCAGATAATGTAGAATACAATGGTAAAGCAAGGAGATGTGATTCCTTCTTCACCATTCCCTACCAAGTTAGGTGAGAGGTGCTTTTTTATTTTATTAAAACTACAAAGGAATCATTGGGGCACTAAGGGAATATTTCTACTGTGAGGGGCAATAAGGGGGCATGTCTACTTTTCGTGGGCATTTCTACTTTTCGTGGGTATATCTGATGTAAAGGGGCACTACGGGGGTGTACCTACTGTAAGGGGGCATAACTACTGTGAGGAAACACTAAGGGGGCATATGTAATGTGAGGTGGCTTAACTACTGTGAGTGGGCACTATGAGGCATATCTACTGTGACGGAGTACTAAGGGGCATATCTACTGTGAGGGGGCACTATGGGGTCATATCTACTGTGAGGGGGCACTATAGGGGCATATAGCTGAAAAGGAGCACTAAGGGAGCATATTTACAGTGAGGAGGCTCTAAGGGAGCAAATCTACTGTGAGGGCCTCAAAATGGGCTTACGTAGCTACTGTGAGGGGGCATAGCTAATGTGAGAGGGCACTAAGAGAGCATACCTACTGTGAGTAGTTCAGTGCTCTCATTAAGAGAAACAAAATAAGAGTATTGCAGGTTTGATACCTTTAATGACTAACAAAAATAGAAATGATGTTACATAACGAGCTTTTGGGACATCACCAGTCCCTTCATCAGGCATACTACAAGGATACATGAAGAAACAGCAATATATATATACAGTGCCTTGCGAAAGTATTAGGCCCCCTGTTGATTCTTCACCAAAAATTTAAAATGTTATATATTTGTCCTTAAATGTTATATATGAGTCCTTAATTATTTTACAGATAAGGGATGTGAGAGTTTTATGGTCTCTAAAATTATGTTATCTCAGAGACCTGGTGCCCCCACTATGTCTATAGAAGACTCTTTAAATCTTGTAGTGTGTCATAAATCCCAGGGACAAATTCATTCCAGTATTCAAAGTGTCAAGCAGTGTTATAAATTTGTATTCCCCAATTCTTCTGGCTCGTTGGGATTTGAAGTTACCTTTTAATATGAGAACTTTCATGTGTTCTCTATTGTGTCCTGGGCTACAGAAATGCATAGCCACAGGAAAGTGTAGCTTCTTCTCTTTAATTGTGTGGCGGTGGGACCTCATCATTGCATTGAGTTTCTGTCCTGTTTCTCCAACGTAGAGGCCCCCAATGGAATATTTAGTGCAGAGAATCAAATAAACAACATTAGATGTAGAACATGTGAATGTCCTAGGGATCTTGTAGTCTTCCTGTGTGTTGGGGATCCGGATCTTATCTGTTGTCATTATTTTGGGACACGTTTTGCATCTTCTTATATTACAGGGATGGGTTCCTTTTTCTGTGGTACATGGCCTTGAACTTGATCAGAATATTCCTTAGATTTGGAGGTTGTCAGTAAGCTAGTAAGGGGGGATCTGGGAAGATTGTTTTTAGTTGGTCATCCTTATGTAGAACATGAAGTAATTTTTGGCAGTTTTCCTCTAGTTGTGGGTTGTAGGTTGCAACCACAGGTACGTTCTGGTTCTGTTTCTTTTCATTGTATTGGAGAAGTTGACTTCTGGGGATCTTGGTGGCTCTTGTGATCTGATCTTCAATTGAATCCGGATGATAGCCCTGGTGTAAAATGTCCTTTTCAGATGTTGTAAATGCTCATCCCTGTCTGATGGTCTGGAACAGATTCGGTTATATCTGATCGCTTGACTATAAATGATGGACTTTTTAATATGTTTGGGATGGAAGCTGTCCCATTTGAGGTATGTAGGCCGATCAATAGGTTTTCGATACAGGGATGTCTGTATTGAGCCGACTTGAAATTTTATGGTGTCCAAAAAGCTGACTTCTGTGTGTGAATAGTTGAGGGTCAGGTTTATGGTGGGATGGAATTTGTTGAATTGTTCATGAAATATTATCAGTTCATGTTCAGAGTCAGTCCAGATTACTAGGATATCATCAATGAAATGGAAGTAGGCCAAGGGTATTTTGGAGCAGGATACCAAAAAGTTATTTTCCAGTTTTGCCATGAAGAGATTTGCATATTGTGGTGCCATTTTACTGTGAGTAGGTACTGCACTGGGCCTGTCAATGTATTAAAATGGCTCTGGAGGCATCAGAGTAGCGTTTGGACAGTAATGTTCGCAGTCACAATAGACTGGAGAAACGGATTTGTAAAAAGATTACAGTAAACCAGAGCAACAATAACAGTTTTTTTTCTACAGTAAAAAAGTGGCATGTTGCATGAGCATGCAAATGACTGAATATAGACAGGAAAGGATAACCCAAAAACAGCGGGAATGGCGCCCAGGAGTTTAACTTAATAATTGTCAACCTTCCCAATCCCCTCTAGTTAATGACCACTATCAACGCTCTACAAAATTATAATGCAAAAATGTTTTAAAACTCAATATCCACTGTATTAAGCATAAACAGAAATAGTATTGAAATGTTGATTCAGCAATTTACTGACCTCCTTAACAAATCTCTCTCTATATCATGACTGCAAGTTCTAATGAAAAAAGTCATGGCGTATTAAGTATGTAGAGATTTCAGTCACTTCTTTACTTTACATAATATTTTCACTCTTAGGCTTTTGGGACCAAAATGATGACAAATCGTAATTATTGCAAGAGGATCTGAGGAGTCATGGTGATCTTCCAATTTTAAATGAAGATAATGCAATGTTAAAAATAGAGTTGACACTATCTACACAAACTGAGCCGATCACAGCCGCATGTCCTCGGGAGCCAGGTTTGAGAGGGAGGCTGGCTAATTAGTTAAGTAACGGATTTGTCCAGAACTCAGGGCTCTGGTATCTGCTTAAAGAGAACCTGACACTATGACAGACTTATTAAAATGAGGGCTTCGGCGTGATAAGCTAATAAGAGACGTGTGGAGCTTACCATGCAGCGCAGATCAGTGAGCAAAGACCGTGAGTAAACCCACATGTTGTATCGCTATGCTATATAGTGTTTCTATTACAATAAACCCTCCGTGTCCCCTGACTTATACATGAATGGAGTCTCATGTAGAGTGCTGTTACACATCAGACTCAATTCATCACTCCATTGGAGTTGTACATTGGCCACCTCGAAGAACTACGGGTGCAAGTATTATGTATTCCAGCAACACTTGCCGGTATATCCTTACGCTTACATCCACCAGCTGGGAGAAAGATTACGTAAATGAAAGGGGGTGACTTGCCATAGCCAGCGCAAACTGGAACAGCTGATTGTGCTGAGCAAGCTGCATCAACACAGATGCACAAAGCAGCCGTCCATATGAGGAGCGTATATAATTCTTCTAATTTTGTGGGCGACTGCAGGGGTGGAGGTATGTTGTGCTGCGCTATGGTATTTGGTGCTGCTAGGATGAAAGAAGTACCGCATGGTTGTATCTGGTTAGTGCTGCTGGGGCAATATGGGCACTACACTGTGATATGGAGGTAATATGGCTGCTGCTTGGTTGTGGTTGTTTGCTGGTGAAGCTTCGACATCTTCAAGAAAGAGACCAGGTAAAAAGAAATTTTAGAAGCCTTATGATAAAGCATACTTAGGCATTCACTTTATCTGTGGACATGCAGTAATGTAATGTTGTGCAGCTTTATGACATATTACGGTGCAATAAATCCAAATTTACTAATAAGATTGTTTAAAAAATATAATTGTTAAATTAAGAAATGAAAGCACATAAATAAAATTTATGTAGCTAAACAATAACAGTAAATAAACAATTTGTAAATAATTTCTATTAAATAAAACTTCTCAAAATTAATAAACTGTTTAAACACGTTTGGTATCTTCATGCAAGAAAAATACCTGCACAAAAAAACATAATGATCATGTTGTTTAAAGGGCTTTTCCAGTTTGCAGTTTGGTCCCTGTGAATCATCCAGAATTCGCTTCGCCGAATGTTCGTCAAATTTTTTAAAAGATTCGTACTTAATACGAAGCTATTCGTTCAAAGCTGCGTACAAATCATTCCTTATTCTGTCGTGTTCTGCGAACATTCCCTCGAAAACGTACACCTGTATTATTGTCTAGGCTCGCACAAAGAACGAATATATAGTAAAAGTACGCTACTAATGCGTAGCATTAGCGTACAAATTATATGATGCGAACGTATAACGTAGGTACAAAGATTTAAGACGAATCTTCCTAAGCTAATCTGAAAATATTCGGATTCGCTTCGGTGTAAAAAATTTCCAAGATTCGTATGAAATCTACAAAGCGGTGAATAGATGCGCTCATCTCTAGTCCCTGTAATTTTGTAATGTGTTTCTTTTACCTTTATTGCTCCTATCTTCTGTTTTGGCATGGCTGTGGTGCCCATGCTGCTCTTTCTTATTTCCTGTGATGTTATGTCCATGGGAGGGGCAGTGATAGGGGAGGGTCTATGTAACTAGCTGGGTGGGAGGAGCTATAAACTAGCTGGGTGTTGTTAGGGGCAGTGATAGGGGAGTGTCTATGTAACTAGCTGGGTGGGAGGAGCTATAAACTAGCTGGGTGTTGTTAGGGGTAATGATAGGGGAGTGCCTATGTGACTAGCTGGGTGGGAGGAGCTATAAACTAGCTGGGTGTTGTTAGGGGTAATGATAGGGGAGTGTCTATGTGACTAGCTGGGTGGGAGGAGCTATAAACTAGCTAGGTGTTGTTAGGGGCAGTGATAGGGGAGTGTCTATGTAACTAGCTGGGTGGGAGGAGCTATAAACTAGCTGGGTGCTGTTAGGGGCAGTGATAGGGGAGTGTCTATGTGACTAGCTGGGTGGGAGGAGATATAAACTAGCTAGGTGTTTTTAGGGGCAGTGCTAGGGGAGTGTCTATGTAACTAGCTGGTGGGAGGAGCTATAAACTAGCTGGGTGCTGTTAGGGGCAGTGATAGGGGAGTGTCTATGTGACTAGCTGCGTGGGAGGAGATATAAACTAGCTAGGTGTTGTTAGGGGCAGTGATAGGGAAGTGTCTATGTAACTAGCTGGGTGGGAGGAGCTATAAACTATCTGGGTGATAGGGGAGTGTCTATGTAACTAGCTAGTGGGAGACGCTATAAACTAGCTGGGCATTATTAGAGCGGTGCTGTAGGTATGGCAGAGAAGGGAGAAGTGCATCATGGGTTTGGTTGGATACAGGAACAGGAAGTGCTACATACAGGAAACCAGAGGAATTTGTATACGTGGTAAAAATAGGTCAAGAGCGTCCAAATACAAAAAAAAAAGCATGGGGAAGATGGATGTACATGAGGTAAACAATTACATGACCATATCTGTTAAAAACCTTTGTAGTTTAGTAGTGTAATTCAGGAAAGGCCATTTAAGGTAAATGGTGCAAAAAACCCCACTGTGCTTGAAATATAATATTATATATATATATATATATATATATATATTATATATATATAGTAGTCCCTCAAGACACAATGGCCTCCGGATACAATATTTTCAACATACAAATACACAATGGTCTTTTCTGACCCATCGTAAAATATCTGTATTATTTGCTAGTTGCAGCCATCCCTAACTGTTATATGTAAGGACTTGTTTTATCTGTCTTAGTTATCTACTTATTTTTCTTACATTTTCTTTCATCTTGCATGACATTTTGTGGCTTTGGAACCAATTACTTAAGTTACAATGGTTTCAACATACAATTTTATATATATATATATATATATATATATATATATACAGTACAGACCAAAAGTTTGGACATACCTTCTCATTCAAAGAGTTTTCTGTATTTTCATGACTATGAAAATTGTAGATTCACACTGAAGGCATCAAAACTATGAATTAACACATGTGGAATTATATACTTAACAAAAAAGTGTGAAACAACTGAAAATATGTCTTATATTCTAGGTTCTTTAAAGTAGCCACTTTTTGCTTTGATTACTGTTTTGCAAACTCTTGGCATTCTCTTGATGAGCTTCAAGAGGTAGTCACCTGAAATGGTTTTCACTTCACAGGTGTGCCCTGTCAGGTTTAATAAGTGGGATTTCTTGCCTTATAAATGGGGTTGGGACCATGAGTTGTGTTGGGCAGAAGTCAAGTGGATGCACAGCTGATAGTCCTACTGAA
The DNA here is from genome assembly GCA_900303285.1 of Rhinella marina. Taxonomy (NCBI): domain Eukaryota; kingdom Metazoa; phylum Chordata; class Amphibia; order Anura; family Bufonidae; genus Rhinella; species Rhinella marina. The sequence continues at coordinate 23,808 of ONZH01019740.1, read as the reverse complement.
TAGACTGTTAGAATTTGTATTATGGCAAGAAAAAAGCAGCTAAGTAAAGAAAAACGAGTGGCCATCATTACTTTAAGAAATGAAGGTCAGTCAGTCTGAAAAATGTGGAAAACTTTGAAAGTGTCCCCAAGTGCAGTCGCAAAAACCATCAAGCGCTACAAAGAAACTGGCTGACATGAGGACCGCCCCAGGAAAAGAAGACCAAGACCTCTGCTGCGGAGGATAAGTTCATCCGAGTCACCAGCCTCAGAAATTGTTTGGGCTAAAGAACACAAAGAATGGACATTAGACCAGTGGAAATCTGTGCTTTGGTCTGATGATATCTTTGGTTCCAACCACCATATCTTTGTGCGACGCAGAAAAGGTGAACGGATGGACTCTACATGCCTGGTTCCCACTGTAAAGCATGGAGGAGGAGGTGTGATGGTGTGGGGGTGCTTTTCTGGTGACACTGTTGGGGATTTATTCAAAATTGAAGGCATACTGAACCAGCATGGCTACCACAGCATCTTGCAGCGGCATGCTATTCCATCCGGTTTGCGTTTAGTTGGACCATCATTTATTTATCAACAAGACAATGACCCCAAACACACCTCCAGGCTGTGTAAGGGCTATTTGACCAAGAAGGAGAGTGATGGGATGCTACGCCAGATGACCTGGCCTCCACATTCACCAGACCTGAACCCAATCGAGATGGTTTGAGGTGAGCTGGACCGCAGAGTGAAGGCAAAAGGGCCAACAAGTGCTAAGCCTCTCTGGGAACTCCTTCAAGACTGTTGGAATACCATACACTTTTTTGTTAAGTATATAATTCCACATGTCTTAATTCATAGTTTTGATGCCTTCAGTGTGAATCTACAATTTTCATAGTCATGAAAATACAGAAAACTCTTTGAATGAGAAGGTGTGTCCAAACTTTTGGTCTGTACTACATATATATAAAATGATGACTAAAAATATCATGGAAAAACAAGGCTTTTTTTTACAGTACGTACATGTAAAAACAAACGTGTACAAACAGTCTGACCTACTGAAAAAAGTTACAATAAGCATGGACTTTTCTGTGATTTTAAAAAGATTTGATTGCATTCTCCGTGATTTGATGATACACCCATAGTTTCTCTCTTGATATCACTGGGGAAGAGTCAGTGGGCCACTTGTCTCCTAGCTTATAAGGAGCAACATAGTATTGCAGCAAATTTTCATGTATGGAAAGGTGGTAAGGGGAAGTGGCAGCAACCAGAGTTATTTCTGAAGTCTGCCAAGCTATCTCAAGGGATCTAGTTAGCTCAGCTGCTTAGCTCTCTTGTGGCTTTGGTGCATTCCTACTGTAAGAGGAGTGATTCTGCATAGCACCTCTTACAAAATAGTGCACTTGAACTTTGGAAATGCCAGTGAAATTAACTGGACACTTAAGCTGTGTTCCAAAGTTATGTTCTGTTCCTTGTTGTTAACGTGCCTGTTAAATATTTTATGTTTTGCACTCTAATTGTGGGCATGGTGGCCTGGAAATGGCCTCTGGTCATGTGGGTCTTTACAGATGCGCTGCACCACTTTGGCTTTGCACCTAAGTGGAGCTAAGTGTAGTGGTGTGTGCACGGAAAGATCTCATCAGGTGCATGAGCATTTGGACTGATCCTACTGCTGTAAACCAGAAGAGACCTCTGAACAGGAGTTTAACCTGCAATAATTTGATGCTGCGAGAAGAAGGCCCTGCAAGTGGTCGCAGAAAACTTCCTGGGTGTTCCTCTATCAAGGCAGGGCGGTAACCATGCACCCCAGAGTAACACCATGACCAGAGACTGAGGCAATGCCAGGCCAAGGCGTTCCTGTATGGACTTGTACCATGAGTTGCTGGGGGTGTGTAAAAGAGAGGTGCTGCCAGCTTGTTTTCCCATTCGAGACTGTAGCCATCATTTGAGTGCCATTACCTCAACTATCCAGCTGTATGCCATTGCTTGAAAACAGCAAGATCTGTGCGCAATTGTGACCGTAAACTCCAAGCTACACTTGTAAAAAGTTCTGTTACTTTGAAATCTACTGTTGTCTGAAAATGGATGACTACAGCACTCGGCCAGCATGTCAGGCTTTTCTGGGTGCACGATCTCAAGCGGATACTTACTCCACCCCTGGATCCTTTTTTCGGATAGATCACTATAGGAAGAGACAGCACTCCAAATTGCTTTGCTCATTACACATTTATTAGGCCAGGTTTACAGCTTATATAGCAACGTTTCGGGCCTTATACTAAGTGTCCTTTGTCAAGCAATCCTGCTAGGGCGAGGTATATAGACGTGATGGCCTGCGTCTAGATACCTCGCCCTAGCAGGATTGCTTGACAAAGGGCACTTAGTATAAGGCCCGAAACATTGCTATATAAGCTGTAAACCTGGCCTAATAAACCTGTAATGAGCAAAGCAATTTGGAGTGCTGACTCTTCCTATATTGATCTACTTTGAAATCTACTGCATTTGTCTCAATGGCTGCACCATCCTTGAGTGGGTACTGAGTCGGAGTCATAGGCATCAAACAAAACTGACCCTCTTACACCCACAGGTGTGTCTATCCTTACCTCTCCTTATGGCTGAACACGTCCTAATATGTGTGTCATGAGATGTCCAGTTTTTCAAAATAACATGTTTAAGATATTGTGTCACAAGATCTATGTCTGATAGGTGTCTATATGAGGCTACTCAGTGGTTGTGATGTGAATTGCAGCCCTTTAAGAGTTGCTAACGTCACAATATTGTATAGAGTTGGTTTCATGACAAATTGGATTTCTTATTCAAGTTACAGCTAAGGTAAAGGTGGACACATCTGTATTGGAATACATGAGGAATAACCCTATATCTGCCCATTATATGATGCATATCCTGCATTTTCACCAGTTTTCCCTTCTGCAGGCTATCTCTCTAGTTGTCAGTTATTCTTAAAGTTAATGGGTGGAAACTAGCTGCTATGATGTCTCCCATACACAGCACACAGGGAACACAAGATTCTGCTTTCTAACCTCTCCTTGGTATAGCCTTGGAAACAACAATAGCAGCCCAGAGGACATTATACAGCAGTACTGAGCAGTGTAGCTGTGAATCCAGAATGAAGCAGCATCTCTGTGTGTCTCTCTGCCTCTCCACGCTTACATTTCCGACCCAACATAAACTTTCCTTTATGGTCAACTGTAAGCAGGACCTGAATAACAAACTATTCCTATGTGAATATGAGTATTTCTGCACTACTATAAGAAGGAGGGAGTCACCTGGTTACCCTAGTGGAGACATCAGTTAGCATACCCGATTTCTACTTGATTTAGTCACATATATCCTAATGTCTTCCCCATATATTTCCATTGTTGTGCAGTCAATGGCATGACCCACAATATCTGACAGACATGCTTTGTGTGTGACCTTGTACTGGTCTCACGTGGTCTCAAGTTATTTCAGCCAGTTTCTTCCAAAATAATTCAACAGCCTACCTCCTTGTAGACAAATACAAGGGAATTAGAAACCAACCACACAAATTATTCCAACTCATTTGCATAGAAGCAGGGATACCTATAGCAGCCCAATAGAGATCTTGTTAACTATTGTATATTTCTCTTCACTAAAAGCTGATGTTGTGCAAAGAGGTATCTCGAAGAAAAAGAGAACTGTCTAACTAGGGCCATCTTTTGGAAGTGGCTTGCCTGACTTTTTAACAAGCCTTGAGACAAGACAAGGGAAAATGGCCAAGCCAAGTATCCATCAGCAGACGGCTTTTACGGGGTGTCTGACCTTTATTAGTACAGAGTAGGATGCTGGCTGATTGAGATGCCTTGGATGCAGCTTGTTGGGAGGGGGGAATTGGCTCTTAAGGAAAACAGCTGTGTTGGAGACTTAGTGAAAATTCTCCAACATGCAAAGAGGTACAGAGAACAGAGCAAGGGAGAACTGTCTCTCTAGTGGCATCTTTTAGGAGTGGCTTCTATGAGTCAAAGTCCAAGTTTTTACCAAGCCTTGGGACACGACAAGGGAAAATAGGCAAGACAAATATCCATCAGTAATGGGGGGGGGCACTGGCTCTCCTTAAGCTAATGTTGTATAAGAGGATTTCTCTTTCACATTAGCGGCAGCACGGACCTGGCAGGTGAAGGGTGCTGTCGGATCCGTGCTGCCGCAGGGACATGTGTGGGGCCGGAGCCGCGTCCGGCCCCACACATGTCACACAGTACATACACACATACACACACAGACATATACACATACATACTTACATGCTCCCTGCAGGTCTCCACAGCACAGTACAGGAGAAGGACGGCGCGCACATAGGACGATTCCCCACAGCGCCCTCTGCTGGGCGCCGGGTGGAATCTTCCTATGTGTGCGCTGTCCTGCTCCTCCTGCTCTATGGTGACCTGCCAGGAGCATGTAAGTATGAATGTGTATTTGTATGTGTATAGGTCTGTGTATGTTTATGTGTATGTCTGTATATGTGTATGTCTGTATGTGTGTATGTATGTCTGTATGTGTGCAGGTGACGGATCCGTCATGAACTCCATTGAAAGTCAATGGAGGACGGATCCGTTCACCATTGTATCACACCAAACGGATCCGTTCCCATTAACTTTCATTGGGGGTCATTCCGGATCCGTCTTGGTGCGGATGCCTGGACCGGAGAGCAAACCGCTCTTAAGTCCTCTTCAGATTGCATCATCGTATTCTTTACCTAACATTAACGAGCTTTTCAGCACTAAGTAGAGGAAGTGAAATAAAATGTTATTTATTTACCTGATAAATCTTCCAGCGCCGCAGCTCCCCATTGGCATTTAACTCAACCAGTCCTGACATGCCCATATACCTACATGACTGCTGCAGCCAATCACTGGCTTTAGAAGTGTATGCACACAACCATGTGCTATCTGCATTTTTTGCGATTAGCACACCAACCCATTCATTTCTACGGAGCCATGCACACGTCCATATTTTTTGCTGATCAGTCTGGCCATTCCACAAATTAGAGAACATGTCCTATTTTGGCCCGTAGCCATTTCTATTGATGGTGGTCAACATGTCCCATCCCTGAGCCTTTGCCTTTGTATGCCATGGCCTTCTCTAAACTGCGGGATAGCAGGAGCACACTAGTAATTGTGCTGCAAATGGCTAAAGCATTTGTTCTTTGGAATCTCTGCAATAATCACATTCATCAAAGCTAACGTGCTAAGTACCAAATGGCTTAGCACCTTCAACACCTGCATGTAAGTTATATCTTATCTATGTGTTTGTGTGAGCTTAGTGTGTGTCCCATGTACCACCCAGAGCACTATGGGTGAGATGCGACCATGATGTGGTCAAAAGCCCCAAAACCGTGCAATTTACAAATAAATTGTTAACTGGTTGTTGACTGGTTATTTCAATGGCATGCTGTTGGTCCCACCACTCCACAACACTGTTATGTCTCAGATATATGATGACTGTTACATGGGGCACCACCCTTATTTTCAGTACTTTGGGTCCTCCCACATGCTAAAGGCATACCGTAGCTTATTTGTCTCAATGCGTAATTGTCATACTTTGTATGTGCATCTGATATTTGAAAATTAGATTTTGCCCCCCACTGGGGAATGATGTCACTGCTCGTCATTGCAGAATTATTCAACACTATATAAGCAATGTGGAATAAGTCAAGCACTATGGGGATTGTTCATTTGAAGGCGTTGTGGCAAAATATTCTACATTTTTCAAACCGCACTTAGATCTGAATACTAGTATGCAAGTAATTAAAAATTTCGCTTAGCCAGCAAGCTATTCAATAAAATGTATCTGTATAGCACCACCTGCTGTTTGTTTTTTCCCCTTATTTCTGTCCACAACACTGAAGTGGTCTCACATACACAGTTTAAATCTTCCACTGCCACCCGCCATATCTTCTGTTAGAAACTGGGGCAGTTAGAGGGAAAGAGTTACAGCAGAAAGGATATGCCCCCTGAAAATGACCCCCCCCCCTCCACCCCACGAGCTGCCACCCATTATCTTGTGCATAGGTGATAAGTGGTCTCAAATGCATGTTAAGTTGCTTGGCTGCCTTTAAGAAAACTTAAAGGGGTTAGCTGAGTGTTTAATACTGATAAACCATCCTCAGTGATCAATGGGGGATCTAACGCTCGGGATCAACTGTTTAAAGATTTGTGGCCATGAATGGGTCTGACCTGCAATACCAAGCACAGCTACTATCCAATGGACCGTGCTGTGTCTGGTTAGCCACAAAGAGGCTGTGGAGCTCACAGGAGTGCTGCTGCCTCTTCAAACAGCTGATTGGTAGGGGTGCTGGAAGTCAGACCCCCACCAAGTATATACTGATGACCTATCCTAAGGACAGGTCATCAATATTAAACACTCTTTATGTCTGTCATACAATTACCTTATGCTACAATCATAAAAAGTCATTTTTGAATTAGAAATATATCAAACTTATAAAGCTGTTACTCACCAAAATCTCAACCTTTTTTAATAGACAAGACCAACAAGACTCAGACCCGAGACCATAACATAGATGAGATGGATGAAAATGAAAATGAGGAGATCCTGAAAGGAATGATGAATCTAACTTCAAAAAGGATGCCACATATAAAACTAAAAGACCAATACAATATTATCAAGAGACTGGGCGCTGGTACTTATGGATCTGTTCTACTGGCTGAACATAAATTACAAGGTAAGACAGTACTTATAATATACAAGTAACAGTAATATAATATACAAATGACATACTTTATATAAGTGCAGCACAATTATTCAAGGGGTGTATAGAATATAATGAATCCTAGCACTTATACTTAAGTCAAAAGCAAACATCTGAAACAATAGCTCAAATCGAACATTTTTTGTAATACATAAAAAAACCTATATACTTACATCTCAGCCTTGGACGAAGGATACAAATGAGCTCTTAACCAGGGCTGTGGAGTCGGTAAGCCAAAGCCCCGACTCCAACTCCTCAATTTCCCCTGACACTGACTCCCGACTCCGACTCCCAATCCGACTCCCTCATACATGGCGCATGTTTAAGTGATAACTTTAAACAAACTTTGCATAAATCAATAGTACAAATATGTCATGACAAAAAAGTTTGTAATATATGTTTTACTATATATCTTTACTCTGCACTTTCAGTATCAGGCTTCTCTGGGTATAGCTCACTAAGGGCTTGATGTATGAAAACCGTCTAGGTCTAAGACTTTCTTTGTTGCCCATAGCAACCAATCAGAGCTCCCCTTTGATTTCTCCAGAGCACTATATGAAATGAAAGGGGAGCTCTGATTGGTTTCTACGGGCAGCAAAAAAACTTCTACACCTAGACAGTTTTCATACATAAGGCCCTAGGTGTTTTTCATTAGCAGCATATAGAAGCCATCCGAGCAGCTAGCCTCTCCAAACATGAGCTCAGAGGAAAAGCAAACTAAAACATAAAGCAGACAGAAAAAACATGCACTGGACAAGTGATTTATGCACAGTTTATTGAAAGTTTAGATATACTAAAAAGTACCTGCCTTAAAGGGGTTTTCTCAGCACATTGATTCACTGGCTGACAGGCAGTTTGGACTGACTCTGTCTCCTCAGGCCGTGGGGGGTGGGGTGGGGGGTCTCCAGCAGTTATTAGCATATATTAACTTACTCTGACAGAGCAGGAGATTGTGATCTCTAACACAATTACAGGTAAAGCCGTCCTTCTCAGTCCTCAACACATTTTGCTTACTGAGGTCACTCCTGCTCTCAGCCAATCAGATAACAGTCTTTCTGGTCTGCAGATTACCATAGAAACCTGTCTTCAGTCAGAGACCTGCTGAACTATCTATAGCTCATGGCTGACCACTGTATTTAGAAAATGTCTTCTTTTAACTGTCCCTTTATGTTGAAAGCTAATCTTTGTAACTAGTGAGAAAACCCTTTAATCCATTTTTCTCCAGCAGATCTGAAATGAGTGCAGCCATTCCTTCCCAGTGGCTTTTTCCTCTGATCTGTAGCAGAGGAGTTTCACTTCTCAGCATCTAGATGAAGGGCAGCACACATTTATCTCAACTAAAAGCCTAGATCCTTAGGAACAGAACAGACATTTATAGGACATTTCATCATGTTCCAAATTCTTCTGAAAATACAGTGCCTTGCGAAATTATTCGGCCCCCTGGAACTTTTCAACCTTTTGCCACATTTCAGGCTTCAAACAAAAAGATATAACATTTAAAATTTTTGGTGAAGAATCAACAACAAGTGGGTCACAATTGTGAAGTGGAACGAAATTTATTGGATCATTTAAACTTTTTTTGTGATAATAAAACTGAAAAGTGGGGCGTGCAAAATTATTCGGCCCATTTACTTTCAGTTAAGAAAACTCACTCCAGAAGTTGATTGAGGATCTCTGAATGATCCAATGTTGTCCTAAATGACTGATGAAGAGAAATAGAATCCACCTGTGTGTAATCAAGTCTCCGTATAAATGCACCTGCTCTGTGATAGTCTCAGGGTTCTGCATCATGAAGACCAAGGAACACACCAGGCAGGTCCGTGATACTGTTGTGGAGAAGTTTAAAGTGGGATTTGGATACCAAAAGATTTCCCAAGCTTTAAACTGGGAGAGTCTGTCCATAGGACAACAATCAGTCGAGCACTTCACAAATCTGGCCTTTATGGAAGAGTGGCAAGAAGAAAGCCATTTCTCAAACATATCCATAAAAAGTCTTGTTTACAGTTTGCCATAAGCCACCTGGGAGACACACCAAACATGTGGAAGAAGGTGCTCTGGTCAGATGAAACCAAAATCCAACTTTTTGGAAACAATGCAAAACGATATGTTTGGCATAAAAGCAACACAGCTCATCACCCTGAACACACCATCCCCACTGTCAAACATGGTGGTGGCAGCATCATGGTTTGGGCCTGCTTTTCGTCAGCAGGGACAGGGAAGATGGTTAAAATTGATGGGAAGATGGATGGAGCCAAATACAGGACCATTCTGGGTGAAAACCTGTTGGAGTCTGCAAAAGACCTGAGACTAGGACGGAAATTTATCTTCCAACAAGACAATGATCCCAAACATAAAGCAAAATCTACAATGGAATGGTTCAAAAATAAAGGTATCCAAGTCTTAGAATGGCCAAGTCAAAGTCCAGACCTGAATCCAATTGAGAATATGTGGAAAGAGCTGAAAACTGCTATTCACAAACGCTCTCCATCCAACCTCAAAGAGCTCGAGCTGTTTTGCAAGGAAGAATGGGCAAGAATTTTAGTCTGTAGATGTGCAAAACTGATAGAGACATACCCCAAGCGACTTGCAGCTGTAATCGCAGCAAAAGGTGGTGCAACAAAGTATTAATGCAAGGGGGCCGAATAATTTTGCACGCCCTACTTTTCAGTTTTATTATTACAAAAAAAGTTTAAATGATCCAATAAATTTCGTTCCACTTCACAATTCTTCACCAAAAATTTAAAATGTTATATCTTTTTGTTTGAAGCCTGAAATGTGGCAAAAGGTTGAAAAGTTCCAGGGGGGCGAATACTTTCGCAAGGCACTGTATATTGAGCACATACTGCATTGAACTAAATGTACCAAATTATTATATATTTTAGGAGTCAGAGTCGGTCCATTTTATACAGACTCCACGACTCCGACTCCAACTCCAACTCCACAGCCCTGCTCTTAACAAGCTCTGCCTCTGATGCCACCAGATGTAAGGCAGCTATCCTATAAGTCAATGTTCAACCCTTTAAAGGCTATGTACACCTTTGAGGGCATTTTTTTAATTATTGCATTGTACTTATTTTGAGCTTGGTCTCAATTGGTCTTTATAAACAACATGGAGTCCTTTTCTCTGTGAAGATGAGATGCTGTAGTAGCAGCCTGTGGATTTTCTGTCTTTTCCGTAATTTGGGAGCTGACGGGCTCCTTATCTCTGCTCTCTGACATTATTAACACTCATTATAGCTCAGTTCTTATCTTACTGATAAGAATGTGGCTTAAACAAGTGTTTATGACCTCTTAGTAGTTTATAGATAAGCGTTATTAGATGACCAGCACAAAGTGAAAGTACCAGTCACATGGCTCAATGGCTCAATATTTTTTTTTTAATAAAGACCAATCGAAAAAATGATTTTTAACGAAAAATGAGTAAAAATACAGTCATTAAAAAAAATTGTTTCCAAAGTTGTACATAGCCTTTAAATAGGCCTTGACACATGATTTTGATAATAAATAAGCCAGCATCTCAACTGCAGGCAGCTTTTTAGGGTGATTGCCCCTCTTCATTGCAGATCGGTCACGTGGCCTAGTTGCAGTTCAACCCCATTCAAGGCATTGGGACTGAGCTGCAATACCAAGCACAGATGCAACAGAATACAAAGCAGTGTTGCGGATCCCTGAAACAGATGATCAGTGGGGGTGCCAGGATAGGTCATAATTATCTTTTCCAGCAAAACTCCTTTAAGTGTTTTTTTGGCATATAACAGAAGAAAAAAGTAATTACACCATCCAAAGTGCGGTATACATTTTTTATTACTCTAGCACAATAAAAACACAATTTGTCACTGCAATTTGAAAGCCATAACTTTTTTTTATTTGATGCAAGATGATCATATTGTTTGTGGGACGAGGTTTTGTTTTTAATTAGTACCACAAGGGTATGTATGGTATCATTTCCCAATGACTTTTTGAAAATTCTGCCACTGTTACTTAGTTTTTTGTCTGATATTTACCATGCTGGATAAATAGCATTATTTTTTATAGTGCAAGTGATTATAGATACATTTTTCCCCTATGGATTTTACCATTTTTTTCTATAGACTTCAATTTTTAAAACTTTATTTTAGTCCATCAATGAGACTTGACATGTGATCCCTCTCAGTACTTCTTATACTGTATTGCAATACTATTGTATAGCAATGTATTATGTCAGTCATTGTTATACAGACAGGCAGCCTATTAGGCCTTGATTAGGTAGGGCCTAGTAGGTTCTCATATATGATAGATCTCTGTTGCCATGGTTATCCCATCATCGTTTAAATGTTCATGGGCTAACAGAAGGAATGCCCTCCATGTTTAAAATTTCTTAGGTTGGTATTGACTGTGGCAACTAAACCATTAATTTACTAGGATGAGAGTTATCTCCGATCCTGGCTGTTAGAGTGTGGTGTTGGCTGTATACATGGGGATCACTATTATGGTTCCACTCACCGTGAAAAGGGTCACAACAAGAAAAAATAGTTCTAGTTTTACCAATGCAACACTCTGCTTAAATAGACATTTGCATTATTGATACTGTGGTGATGTGTGTAGTAATGTGAGGTGTGGGGTGTGTATCTCACCTGGTTTGTCAGTTTAGCCAGGTGAGAACTGAAATCCAGAAGTGGTATAGCTTCAGCAAGCATAGTTGCTGGAGATGGTTTTTGTTTAATGTTGCATGGGCTGGATTTCTTTGGCTGGAAGACAGGTTGGAAGTGGGAGTCTTCCAGTCCACACACCCTAATCCGTCACAGGTTTTCCCTGGCCCCAGGTGAGGCGAGCTGGATTAATCAGGCAGGGATACGTTAACCTGCACTGTGTGTTAGAGAGAGAGAGGGCCCCAGGGAACAGACCTGGAGAGGGCCCATGTGGTCCCAGCCAGCAGGGCTGGGGGGCCACAAGGCTGAGGAAGCCTAGAGAGGAGAAAGGCTGAGGAGGCCTGAGAGGTTAGAGCCTGCGAAGGCTGTGTGTGTGGTCTCAGCCAGGAGGGCTGAGGGGCCACAAGGCTCTGTGTAGCCTGGAAGTTTGGGGGGCCCAGTGACCCTAGGAGAAGAGGGCCACACGGTCATAGTCGGGAGGACTATTGGACCATCTCCCCCCAAAGGATACGGTTGGAGTCCAGGCTGCTGGACTGAACGGCTGAGGAAGCCGCACTTAAAAGCTGTGTGGGAACAGCGTATGTACTTACTGTAGGTGAGTTAGCTGAACTATGTTTAGTCAGAGCCCAGCCGGGCAGGTGTTGTTTTTATGATTTGTTTTGGTGTGCTGGTGCCAATAAAACTGAGTTGGACCTGAAAATCCCTGTGTTGTGAAGATATTGTGTGATGTCGACCCCCTGAGAGGATACGATCCCTTACAATACTTAATGGGAACTAGCAGGAACATACCTACACTGGGTATGGCTTCCTGGGAAGAACTTTCTGTAAACTTCCAAGTCCACTCTGTAGGTCAATGACTCAATATATTAGGACGTGACTTAGCTCATTAGAGGCATATGTGGCATCTGTCGAAAGATCTGTTTTAATTTGATGGTGTAAGTTTCCTCTTAGTCATAAACGCTTCTGTGCTTTTTCTTTTGGCTGTTGCTGGGACACAGCTTTTGTTTGTATGACAGATATAATTCCCTATGTGTCTGGGATGGAAGCTCTTCCTGGATCCTGAGGGTGTTGACAGATCTGTTATTCCTTGTGGCAGTAGTAATGTTCGCAGATCTAATTGTAAGGGCATAATCACACAATCAATACAAGAAAAAACATGGTGCCATTTTGAAAAAATATTGTGAACTGATCTTGAGCATGCTCTCAGTATATGGGTCTCCTACTTGGGTAAAAATATTAACAAGATGATCTTTATGTATAATTTAGAATACCATGTTCAAAATACCTTCTGAATGCTGTGTTTTGAACAAAATTTCAAAACATTTTGTGGGGGAATGTCCCTTTGTGCCAGAATTCTGCATTATGTGCAACTTTGGCACTTTTAAAAAGTGGGTGGGAGAGTATTGCCATGCTGAGCTATGTTCATTAGGTGTACACTAGATTTATTAACTGTGATTTTAGGTTGCAAACAAAAGTGCAAACTTACTCCAGTGGGGATGGTGGTGGCATAACTGGAGCACTGTAATAACATCTCTGGATAAAGGTGTTACCGTATGCTATGGAAAGAAGCATCAGAATTATCGAGCAATGTACAAAGTTCATAAATTTGGCTGAAATTACAACAATGCAGACTCAAGAAAAATAGAGTTAAAAAATTCCCCTCATGATTAATTTCCACTTTGTGTATGGACAAAGATTATATAAGATTATATAAGATTATATAAGATTATAAAATTCTAGAAAACATTTGGAACATCTGCTCTTTGCCTCTGTCTGTCTGCCTCTAATGACTGAATTGTTGCCTGCCTTGACCCATGCACTGTCTATGACCTCTGCTCACTGCCTTGGCACCTTAAATTGGTGACTTCTGTCTTTCTATGTTGCAGCCACTTCCATGGGAGACTACTGTGTGGGGGGTACCAGCCTAAGAATTACAAAAGGGCAGGATTAAAGGGGTTACGGGGGTAAAGAGGTCGCTAGGATATGCCCCCATTGTCTTATAGGTGTGGTTCCCACCGCTAGGACCCGCACCTATAATGGGAACGGAGACTCGCAAAGTGGTGACTGGAGTACTCCAGTCCAGCCACTATCAAGCCGGCTCCCCATAGAAGTGAATGGGAGCGCACCATACATGACCAACCACCGCCCCCATTCACTTCTATGGGTCCAACAGAAATAGCCGAGCTGGCTCGGCTTTCTTGGCAGCCCTAAAGAAAATGAATGGAGGGCGGCTGCGCATGTGCAGTGCACCCTCCACCACTTTCAGGGCTCCGTTCTCGATACAGGTACAGGTCCCAGAGGAGGGACCCACACCTGTAAGACAATGGGGGCATATCCTAGCAATATGCCCCCATTGTCTGAAATGAGACAATCCCTTTAAGATTTCCCAATCCCTTAGACTTCACACCCTAGTTTAGCCCAGTGTCAAATTAACTTCTCCTGTTGACCTTGTTACAAATATGGCTACCCTTTGAGGGAAAGACAGAGCCACAGAACCTAGGAGGGTAATTTATGTTAGAGTGGTTGTCCAGCCAAAAGGTTCAGCATGGTGTAAAATAATAATAAGTCAATACTTTTTCTGATTGTATCGAGGGAATAGTTAGAAGAGACTGGTGGGGGACCGTGAAACCTCAGAAAGCAGGTAGTATGGGACTGGAAAGGTTAATATTTATTTATTTTAATACTTTACAGGATGTGGAGCCTTTTTAAAATAAATATATAAGACAACCCCTTTAATGCCTTCCAACACTCTGATGTACAAGTAAGGGAGTATATGGAGTGGCTCAGGAGCTGAGCCTGCTCCATAATGGTGGTTCAAGAGAATGCCAAGAGTGTGCAAAGCAGTAATCAAAGCAAAAGGTGTCACGACAGGGAAACAAGGGATAGTGTGCCCTGTCTGAACCCCACCTCTTTCCCTGCCTACTTACAGTAGATGCCCTAGGCGACAAAACCGTAACTTGGAGATAGTCCCTATGCTGAGTACGTGCACAGGGAAGGGAAGGGAACACAGGGAAAGACGAACACAGACAGAAACAAACACAACAGCAGAATCGTCAGCAAGCCAAGTCAAGAACAGGAGGTCACGTCAAATACCGAGGGGAATCACAAAAGCGTAGTCTAAGTCCAAAGCCAAAATCCAATACACCAATAATCCAACAGCAAGATCCAACACACAGCACTGATCTCAGAAGACTAATCACAGGCATCTGAGTGAGGCAGTTGCCATCTTTAAATAGCCCGCCCAGGATCATGTGATGTGGCCAGCATCACATGACCTGAGGCGGAGCAAGCTGTCCAAACAATATGTAAAGTAGCCATGTGGTGTGATCAGCACCACATGGCTAAACCCAAACAGAGAATTAACTCATGAAGTGCTGGCTGACAAGACCAGCACTTCAATTCCCTATTGCTCGTCTCTAGGGGGCGGAGAGGTCCGGCGACGTCGTGCAGAGGGAGCACGACGCCGACCTCGCGTGACAGTACCCCCCCCTTCACGAGGGGCCACCGGACCCTTACCAGCGGGAGCAGGCTTATCGGGATGCTGCAGATGGAACTTTCGGATGAGCGAGTCTGCATGCATCCTGGTCAACGGTACCCAAGACCTGTCCTCAGGACCGAACCCCTTCCAATGTACGAGGTACTGGAAGGAATTCCGGACCCTTCTCACATCCACAATTCTGGCAATCTCATGCTCCATTTGTCCTGCTACCTCAACCGGAGGCGGAGACTGTTCCTCAGGACCAACGGGAGCAACATAACGTTTGAGCAAAGACACATGAAAAACATTATGAACACGAAGGGAGTCGGGTAAACATAACCTAAAAGAAACCGGATTGATCACCTTGGTGATCCTGTAAGGACCAATGAAGCGAGGTGCAAACTTGTAGGATGGTACCCTCATGTTGAGATTTTTAGTCGATAACCATACCTTATCCCCAACCTTAAAATTCACACCCTTAGAACGTTTTCTATCAGCCTTAGCTTTTTGAACTCCTTGGGCCTTTTCCAGGTTCGACTGAACCTGTGCCCAAACTGTGCACAGTTCTTGAGAAAAATCATTGACATCTGGGACAACCGACGCAGATGGGGAAAAGGAGCTAAAGCGTGGATGAAAACCCATATTGCAGAAAAACGGCGACATCCCAGAGGATGAATTAACACGATTATTAATTGCAAATTCAGCCAGAGACAGGAATCTGGCCCACACATGTTGGTTATCAGAAACATAACATCTAAGATATTGCTCAACGGATTGGTTAAGACGTTCAGTCTGACCATTGGTCTCCGGATGAAAGGCTGATGAAAAGGACAAAGAGATACCAATCTTATTACAGAACGCCCTCCAGAACCTAGACACAAACTGTACTCCCCTATCAGAAACGATATTCTCAGGAACACCATGTAGTTTGACAATATTATCAATGAACACGGACGCCAAGACCTTCGCAGAGGGTAATTTACACAAAGGAATAAAATTACACATTTTGCTGAATCTGTCAACCACCACAAATATCATGGTTTTACCCTCAGAGCACGGCAAGTCCGTGATAAAGTCCATGGACAGATGTGACCAAGGTCTACTAGGTATGGGTAAAGGATGTAACTCACCCATAGGTCGTGTCTTGGAATTCTTGGACCTGGCACAAGTGTTACACGCAGTTACAAAAGCCTGAACATCTCTGGAGATTGATGGCCACCAATACTGCCTAGAGACCAACTCCTTGGTGGCATTGATGCCAGGATGTCCACACAAAACAGAATTATGGCACTCACCCAGCAGTCGCAACCGCAAATGAGCCGGCACAAACAATTTGTCATTGGGGGTACCAATGGGAGCAAGATGTTGTCCTGCCGAGATTTCAGAAGTGAGGTCAGATGAGGTAGCGGCCACGATGATATCAGCTGGCAGGATGGGCTCAGGAGGGACGTCAGGAGGCTGATACACCTGGAAACTTCGGGATAAGGCATCGGCCTTAACGTTCCTGCTCCCGGGTCTGAAGGTAACACAAAAATCAAAACGAGTAAAGAACAAAGCCCACCTCGCCTGTCTAGGATTCAATCGCTTAGCCGATTCTAGAAACATTAAATTCTTATGATCCGTGAGGACCGTAATGCGGTGAAATGCCCCTTCTAAAAAATGACGCCATTCCTCAAATGCCCACTTGATTGCAAGTAACTCCCTATTCCCAATATCATAATTCCTCTCGGCAGGAGAGAACTTGCGGGAGAAGAAGGCGCATGGCATAAGATTAGTTAAGGTGGAAGACCCCTGGGACAGTACAGCCCCCACACCATCCTCAGACGCATCCACCTCAACTACAAAAGGCTTACTTTGATCAGGCTGGACCAACACAGGAGCATTAATAAAACACTGCTTTAACCTTTCAAAGGCCTTAATTGCTGCAGGGGGCCAATTGACCAGATCAGCCCCCTTGCGAGTCAAATCCGTAATGGGTTTGGCTACCACTGAAAAATTTTTGACAAATTTACGATAAAAATTAGCAAACCCCAGAAATCGCTGGAGCGCCTTCAAAGAGGAAGGTCGCACCCAATCCACAATGGCCTGTACTTTAACTGGGTCCATTTTGAAAGAAAAAGGGGTGAGAATGTATCCCAAAAAGGCCACTTCCTGAACACCAAAGGTACACTTTTCCCCTTTAACAAACAACTTGTTTTCACGCAACACCTCCAGCACTTGCCTAGTGTGAGATACGTGACTCTCCCAGTCTGCAGAAAAAATCAGGATGTCATCAATATAGACAATTACAAATTTCCCAATAAATGGTCTAAAAATGTCATTGACAAAGTTTTGGAAAGTTGCCGGAGCGTTACTTAACCCAAAAGGCATTACCAAGTACTCATAATGACCCTCCGGGGTATTAAACGCAGTTTTCCATTCGTCCCCCTCACGAATCCTGATTAGGTTGTATGCCCCCTTCAAATCCAGCTTGGTGAACCAACAGGCCCCCTGGACCTGATTCAGCAAGTCAGGAATAAGGGGCAACGGGTATCTGTTTTTAACAGTGATTTTATTGAGCTCCCTGTAATCGATACAGGGCCTCAATCCTCCATCCTTTTTACCAACAAAGAAAAAACCTGCCCCCATGGGAGAAACTGAAGGCCGGATGTGACCCTTGGCCAGACTCTCTTTGAGATAATCCCTCATGGACTGACGTTCAGGAGTAGAGAGATTATAAATGCGACCTTTGGGATATTTGGATCCCTCAATAAGGTCGATGGCGCAATCATATTGCCGGTGAGGAGGGAGGAACTCAGTCTCGGACATGGAAAACACGTCCGAAAAATCGCCAATATACTTGGGCAAGGAAAGAGACTCAGTGGTACCTCCCAACTGCAATACTGATCTACAACATTTGTCACAATTCATTCCCCATTTTTCCAATTCACCTACCGACCAGTTGATCACAGGGTTGTGGTCCTGTAACCAAGGCAGACCTAAAACAAGGTCGGCAGGTAAATCCTTTAATACAAGGAAGGAGCAAGTCTCAGTATGGGTAATTCCTACAGTTAATACAACCTCAGGAGTACAAAACTCCACTCTCCCATTATTCAATGTAGTGGAATCCAGTGCGATAATTTGAATTACCTCCCTTAAAGGAATTATAGGCACACCCATAGATTGCACAAAATCATAATCAATAAAATTAGCAGCAGAACCTGAATCCACAAATGCTTCACCGGATCGCTTGAGTTGGTTATCAGAAATGGAAATAGGTAACAAGATTTTCTTTCTTACCACCGCAGGGGGTACCTTACTTCTAGGAACAGACCTTTTTGAGAGCAGAAGTCTCGGACACTGCTGGAGCCAGTGGTTCATCTCACCGCAGTAAAAACAGGCCCCTCTCAGGCGTCTCTGATCCCTCATAGTAACTCCCAACTGCATAGGCTCCTCCTGGACCTTGATAGGAGACGGGCTCTGAAGAGGAACTTCGGACAACACGGCAACTTGAGGGGCAACAGAACGTTCCTTTTGTCTCTCCCTAAACCGTCGGTCAAGTTTGATAACTAAGGTCATAGTCGCCTCTAAGGTGTCAGGAGTAGGATAACTAACTAGTAAATCCTTCAGATGGTCAGACAGTCCCACCCTAAACTGGCTTCTCAAAGCAGGGTCATTCCATTTAGAGGACACACACCATTTTCTGAACTCAGCACAGTAATCCTCAACTGGACGGTTACCCTGCCGAATGTCTCTGAGCTGAGTTTCAGCTACAGCGGCCAAGTCAGGTTCTTCATATAAAAGACCTAGGGCCCAGAAAAAAGCCTCCACAGACAATAGACAAGGGGAGTCAGGTGGCAATGAGAAAGCCCACTCCTGCGGATCACCTTGCAGCAAGGAAATAATTATTCCTACCCGCTGCTGCTCAGAACCCGAGGAGTGTGAGCGTAAACAGAAATATAATTTACAACTTTCCTTAAAGGAACGGAAAGTCCTTCGGTCCCCAGAAAACCGATCGGGCAATTTTACATGGGGTTCAATATTGGGGTTTGGCATGGAGGGAACGACTGCGGGTGCAGTCCGCAGCTGCTCCTGATGTTGGAGTCTCCCGGCCAAATCCTGGATCATCTGAGCCATGTTACTCATCTGGTCCGTGAGTACTCGCAACGGCTCCATTAGGTATGGCCTGTGATTCTGTCACGACAGGGAAACAAGGGATAGTGTGCCCTGTCTGAACCCCACCTCTTTCCCTGCCTACTTACAGTAGATGCCCTAGGCGACAAAACCGTAACTTGGAGACGGTCCCTATGCTGAGTACGTGCACAGGGAAGGGAAGGGAACACAGGGAAAGACGAACACAGACAGAAACAAACACAACAGCAGAATCGTCAGCAAGCCAAGTCAAGAACAGGAGGTCACGTCAAATACCGAGGGGAATCACAAAAGCGTAGTCTAAGTCCAAAGCCAAAATCCAATACACCAATAATCCAACAGCAAGGTCCAACACACAGCACTGATCTCAGAAGACTAATCACAGGCATCTGAGTGAGGCAGTTGCCATCTTTAAATAGCCCGCCCAGGATCATGTGATGTGGCCAGCATCACATGACCTGAGGCGGAGCAAGCTGTCCAAACAATATGTAAAGTAGCCATGTGGTGTGATCAGCACCACATGGCTAAACCCAAACAGAGAATTAACTCATGAAGTGCTGGCTGACAAGACCAGCACTTCAATTCCCTATTGCTCGTCTCTAGGGGGCGGAGAGGTCCGGCGACGTCGTGCAGAGGGAGCACGACGCCGACCTCGCGTGACAAAAGGTGGCTACTTTGAAGAACCTAGAATATAAGACATATTTTCAGTTGTTTCACACTTTTTTGTTAAGTATATAATTCCACATGTGTTAATTCATAGTTTTGATGCCTTCAGTGTGAATCTACAATTTTCATAGTCATGAAAATACAGAAAACTCTTTGAATGAGAAGGTGTGTCCAAACTTTTGGTCTGTACTGTATGTATGCATGCAGACATAGACATAAATGATCTTTGCACATCATGAACTTTTGTTTTTAGGAGATGTGTGTAATTTCTCCTTTGGTCACCATGAGCCACAAATAAGAATTTTTATGCATTTTTATGCAACACTAAACTAAACAAAAAAAAATTAGCAAAGGTGGCATTTCAACAATGTGCTAAGGGTCTAAGTAAAAAAAAAACCTATGGGTATGGCGGCTTCATATGAATTTTTATTGCTTGTAAATATATAACTAAATGTATAATATTTTACGCCATATTGCATATTTTTTAATATGAGTCCCTGTATAGTAAAGTTCTTTTTTATTTCATAATTTCTAGGTAAAGTTATGGCTCTAAAACTAATGAAGAAAAAGTCAACGAAGAAGGAGAATTTTCTCATGGAGTACTGTGTGTCCTTGTGCCTGGCATCACATCCTAATATCATTAAAACTTTTGCAGTAGCCTTTGAAACCAGCAAATATTTTTCATTTGCTCAGGAGCTGGCCACCGCTGGTGATTTGCACTCCATCATTGTGCCTCACGTAAGTTACTACATAGGCAATCTAATCACATAAGAGCCCTATGGACTTGTATGAAAGAGAACACTATTCTGAGGTAATAAACTTTGACTAAATAAGGATTTGCACTCAAAATCCATGTATTGGTATGAAATTGCTCAGCACTGATTTAGGCCTCATGCCCACGACCATATTTTTGGTCCACATCCGATCTGCATTTTTTACGGGTCAGGTGTGGATCCATTAATTTCAATGGGGCCACAAAAATTCAGACAGCACACTGTACAGTATGATGTTCGCATCTATTTGTTCATTCTACCTCCTGCAGAAAAGATAGAACATGCCCTATTCTTGTCTAATTTACGGACAAGAATAGGCGTATTTAACATAGGGTGGGATGTGCAGAACAGTAAGGCTAGGGCTACACTCACGACAGTTGTCGCGTGACATTGTGTCGCACGACAATTTTTATAATGGAAGTCTATGGTGTCGCACCGCGACATGCGACATGCTGCGACTGCGACCCGACAGTCGCAAAAAATCCATTTTGGATGGGTTTTTCTGCGACCGTCGTGTCGCAGTTGCAGCATGTCGCATGTCGCAGTGCAACACATTAGACTTCCATTGTAAAAATTGTTGCGCGACATTGGTGTGACACAATGTCGCGCGACAACTGTCGTGAGTGTAGTTGTGCACTATGTGTTGCGCGACACATGTCGTCGTGTAGCCCTAGCCTAAAATGGGAGACGCATACTTTCTGTATCTTTGTTTTGCGGGTCCACAATTTGCGGACCACAAAACGGATAAGGTCATGTGCACGAGGCCTTAGATTTATAGATATAAATTGTCATATCTTCTATTAAATACCTGTTTGCAGAATATTTTAAGCTTCAATGCCAACCCACCAGAGAATACCTACTAAACCTCCCCAAAATGACCATTATGAGACTCATTTGCATAGCCCTGCAACTTTAGGGGCAATCTCACAAAAACTTAAAAAGGGCTTGTGAAGATATTTTGGTCTGTGCAAAACCTAAATTATGTAATGTCTTGAAGCCCAAATGGACATTAATTTATTGTTGGGCAAACCTGCCAAGAACCATGGGTTCAGCCAACAATGTAATGTCTATGGGAAGCTCCTGACTCCCCCGACAGATGATACTGAGGGAAGGAAGGATCAGGGAAACTTAATTTCTCCCAGGAGAATAAGCCACCGCCAGAGGTGTCTGGCAGTAGCTCTGTTTTCCTGTGAATTCTGAGATATGGGAATAAAGTT
Source organism: Rhinella marina (assembly GCA_900303285.1). Taxonomy (NCBI): domain Eukaryota; kingdom Metazoa; phylum Chordata; class Amphibia; order Anura; family Bufonidae; genus Rhinella; species Rhinella marina. The sequence goes on along the minus strand of ONZH01019740.1, from coordinate 2,201 downwards.
GGCTTAACAAGGCTTAGGTGCATAAAAGGTTTACTAGACAGTGATAAATAAATAAAAGATACATATGTATACAAGCAGAGTAAAGTAACATACCACCTAGCCTTTAAACAAATTACTGTACAAACCTCATCAAACAATTTCCAACATGGCATCTGGTCAACGCCCATAATGATATAAAAAAAGATAGTTACAAGACATCTTACCCTATCAATGTCATCAGCAGACTCCCATCATACCCATCATACCAGACCAAAAAAAAAAAGGAACGAACCTCTCCTGCTCCAGACTGCACTGACACTCACCGCTGCTTGGTCTCCTGCCAGGCTAGTGCTGCACTGTGACCTGACATCGCACAACATCAGGTCATACTGCGTGTCTATGTGCAATACATCCTGACTAGAGATGAGCGAGCACTAAAATGCTCGGGTGCTCGTTATTCGAGTCAAACTTTTCCCGATGCTCGGGTGCTCGTTTCGAATAATGAACCCCATTGAAGTCAATGGGAGACTCGAGCATTTTTGCGGGGGACCAAGGCTCTGCCTAGAGAAGGCTGGGTGAAAACCTGGAAACCTCAGAAAATGATGGAAACACCACGGAAATGGACAGGAAACAGCAGGGGCAGCATGCATGGATGCCTCTAAGGCTGCCTAATCCCACCATTACCCCAAATTCTCAGGCAACAGCCTGGTGCTTACCCTCATGGCAATTGTGCTCACCCAGACCAAGAAAGGTGAGGCAAATACCCATCACATGTTAGGGAAGCACCCAACTAGGTGCAACGAAGGTCCATCACCGCCTGCAGGTGACACCACTGCTCATGCTGGCACTGCAGCTGAAATCAAGTTTAGTATCTGTTCTTATCAGTTGCTGTGGCTGCTGGTGGTATAGTGGTGAGCATAGCTACTTCCCAAGCAGTTGATCCAGGTTCGATTCCTGTCTATCGCAGGAGGCAATTCAAAATCAGTACAATATCTAATACGTCCCCAACCCGGGAAAATTGTTTGGCGAGAGGGCCTGTAGATGGGGGGGAAGGAGGTTTTGCTGGAAGAGCCAGAGGAGTGCCCCCTGGGCTAGCGTGTGTGGTAGTGACAACAGCCGGAATGGATTTGGAAAAACTGTTGCTTTAACCCGTATGGTATCGATTCTTCTCAGTTTAATACCGTATACGTCCCCTATCTTGGGACCCTATATTTAATGTATTTTTCGAACACGGAAAACGGAAAAAGAGCTTGCTCTGGCCAGGGGAGTGTCCATGCTCTGCCTATCACAGGTCAGGAGGCAATTAAAAGAAGAAAAACAAAAAACATCAGTACAATATCTAATACGTCCCCTATCCGGGTAAATTGTATGGAGAGAAGGCCTGTAGGTGAGGGGAAGGAGGTTTTGCTGGAAGAGCCAGAGGAGTGCCCCCTGGGCTAGCGTGTGTGGTGGTGACAACAGCCGGATGTATTTAGAATGACGACGCAGGACCCCAACTTAAAAATTTAGCATCAACCAGTACAGTCGTAAATTATGAGATTGATCAACTGTGGTATGTATACTACTCAGTTTAAAACCGTATATGGCAGCTATCCGTAAAAATGGTTTGGAGAGAAAGATAGGACAAAGACGTAAATTGTTTGGAGAGAGGGCCTGTAGGTGGGGGGGGCAGGCTGGGGGGAAGGAGGTTTCGCTGGAAGAGCCAGAGGAGTGCCCCCTGGGCTAGCGTGTGTGGTGGTGACAACAGCCGGATGGAGTTAGAATGACGACACAGGACCCCAACTTAAAAATTTAGCATCAACCGGTACAGTCGTAAATTATGAGATTGATCAAGTGTGGCATGACTTTTTAGATGGAGATTGCATGTGGTCACGTACTCCCTGGAACCCCATAGTCACCCCTTCTCTGATGTGCTAGCCCACAAGGACTTGTTGCTCATCCACAGAACCTCGTCCTCCTTGACATTGTGGACAAGGAATTTGCGGGTGGACCAGGAATTTGCGGAACCCTGTGAGCAGCATGTGTTTGGTCTTCTACTTGCTACCGTATCCAATGTTGGGCAATATAGATTCGCAAGTAATATTATTTTTCACACCTATCCCAAAAATAAAAATGTATGCAGTTTGCGCAAATAAAACTTGGAAACTGGAATTGGAGAGAGGGCCTGTAGGTGGACCTCCGGAAAAATTGTTTGAAAAAGAGAGGGCCTGTAGGTGGACCTC
>ONZH01019739.1:0-30285 GCA_900303285.1 Rhinella marina | reverse complement strand
CTCACCTCTTGGGCCTCCACATAATTTTTAAGAGTCTCACCTCTTGGCCTCCACATAATTTTTAAGGTCTCCCTCTTGGCCCACATAATTTTAACGGGTCTCCCCTCTTGGGCCTCCACATAATTTTTAATACGTCATCACCTCTTGGGCCTCCACAAAATGTTTAACAGGTCTCACCTCTTGGGCCTCCACATAATTTTTAAGAGGCTCACCTCTTGGGCCTCCACATAATTTTTAAGAGGTGTCACCTCTTGGGCCGCCACAAAATTTTCCATGAGCCTCTGGCCAGCCCACGGCCTCTTCCTGCCTTTGCGGTCCTACGCATCCCTCAACATCCCCACTGCTTTACACTGCTAGACATGACACTGGCCAGGTCGGGTCACTGACATCTCAAGCGCAACAATTTGGGCATTTTAAGGCTTCTGCATGTGTTTGAGTTGTTTTTACATTTTAAAGAAGACATGTCTGACCACATCTCACACACCACAATGACAATTAGGGGTGGGGTGTCTATTTGCTTTCCCCTTTGCTTATGCCATCTGTGGTTGTCATAGGCAACGTGGATTTTAAGGGGTGCAGAATTTTATCTTCTTTTTTGGTCTAGTTTTGGCTTGGGTCCATGGCAATGTTGAGGAAAGAAGGTTTCCTTGTATGGTCTCACTTTACAGAGAGGTTAGATTGTCTTTGGAGTGTATTGTTGAGAGGCTGTGATAGTGGCGTAATAGTGCGACTTGGGCGGGTTATATGCACCCAGACATGCTTCCCCTGCTGTCCTAGTTGCATTCCAGCAGTGTTGGCATCCTTTTCTGAGGTTCCAGGGTGGACTTGGTGACCTCCAAGTGGTCGAATTGAGATTTCCAAGTGGCGAGCATTTTTTTCCCATAGACTTTAATGGGATTCGATATCCGGTCGAATAGTCGAATTTCGCAGTCTATTCGAATCGAATTTCGAACTTTCGAATATTTCACTACTCGCTCATCTCTAATTATATATTATTATTTATTATATATTATAATATACTAGCAGAAAGACCCGGCTTTGTCTGGGTATATTTCATCTATTTATTTAATGTTTCTGTGTGTCGTTGCAGAGAGAAAGTCAATGCAGCTGACAGAAATTGATTTTTACCTTCATTTTTTCAATCTCTATTGGCTGCGGAGTGGGAGGGGGTTTGGTTTAATGGGACACGGGGGGGGGGTTAAGTCCTTCATTTCAGGGTGGCCTGAATTATAGGTTAATGCCATGGTATGTAAACTATGTAATTTGAGGAATCACAATGGGTAGCAGTGGAAGAAAATATTGCTTTGCGCGGGTATATTTAATCTATTTCATTTAATGTTTCTGTGTGTCGTTGCAGAGAGAAAGTCATTCTCCCTCCCATCCCTGCAGCTGACAGATGTTGATTTTTACCTTCAATTGTTCAATCTCCATTGGCTGTGGAGTGGGAGGGGTCATGGCCTGACTGAGTCGGGGGCGTGACGTTGCAAGACCTGGGGCGGGGTTTTAAGTCCTTCTTTTGATGGTGGCAAGAATTACAGGTCGATGCCATGGTAATTTATGAGGACACGCCATGGGTAACAGTGGAAGAAAACATTGCTTTGCAAGGGTATATTTCATCTGTTTCATTTAATTCTTCTGTATGTTGTTGCAGAAAGAAATCCAACTTCCCTCCCACCCCTGCAGCTGACAGAAGTTGATTTTTACCTTCATTTTTTCAATCCCCGTTGGCTGCGGAGTGGGAGGGGGTGTGGCCTGACAGAGTCGGAGCGTGGTTTTGCGAGATCTGGGGCGGGGGTCAGAGTGGCATGAATTACAGGTCGATGACATGGTAGATTATGGGGACCCGCAATGGGTAGCAGTGGAAAAAACATATTTTATTAGTACTGAATGGTCGTAGTCTAAAATTAGTCAATTTCATCTATGATTTTTGTATGTCGTTGCAGAGAGAAATTCACCCTCCCACCCCTGCAGCTGATTTTTTTCAATCCCGGTTGCCTGCGGAGTGGGAGGGGGCGTGGCCTGGCAGAGTTGGGGGTGTGGATTATCAAGATGCTTCGAACGGTTGTAGTCTGAAATTAGTCTATTTCATCTAAAATTTTGTGCGTCATTGCAGAGAGAAATTCACCCTCCCACCCCTGCAGCTGACAGAAGTTTATTTTTCCCTTCATACTTTCAATCCCTTTTGGCCGCGGAGTGGGAGGGGGCATGACCTGACAGAGTTGGGGTTGTGGCTTAGCAAAGCGCTTCGCATAGGTGATTTAATCTATTTCATTTAATGGTTCTGTGTGTCGTTGCAGAATGGCTGCAGAGTGGGAGGGGGCGTGGTCTGACAGAGTTGGGGGCGTGACTTAGCAAGACGATTCGAACAGTTGTAGTCTATAATTAGTCTATTTTATCTAAAATTTTTGTGTGTCGTTGCAGAGAGAAATTCACCCTCCCACCCCTGCAGCTGACAGAAGTTTATTTTTACCTTTATTTTTTCAATCCCCGTTTGCTGCGGAGTGGGAGGGGGCGTAACCTGACAGAGTCGGGGGCGTGGATTAGCAAGACGCTTCACATGGGTGTATTTAATCTATTTCATTTAATGTTTCTGTGTGTCGTTGCAGAAAGAAAGTCAACCTCCCACCCATCCCTGCAGCTGACAGAAGTTGATTTTTACCTTTATTTTTTCAATCCCTGTTGGCTACGGAGTGGGAGGGGGCGTGGCCTTACAGAGTCGGGGCGTGGCTTAGCAAAGCGCTTCGCATAGGTGCATTTAATCTATTTCATTTAATGTTTCTGTGTGTCGTTGCAGAATGGCTGCGGAGTGAGAGGGGGCGTGGCCTGACAGAGACGGGGCGTGGCTTAGCAAAAGGATTCGAACGGTTGTAGTCTATAATTAGTCTATTTCATCTAAAATTTTTGTGTGTCGTTGCAGAGAGAAATTCACCCTCCCACCCCTGCAGCAAACAGAAGTTTATTTTTACCTTCATTTTTTCAATTCCCATTGGCTGCGGAGTGGGAGGGGGCGTAACCTGACAGAGTCGGGGCGTGGATTAGCAAGACGCTTCGCATGGGTGTATTTAATCTATTTTATTTAATGTTTGTGTGTGTTGTTGCAGAAAGAAAGTCAACCTCCCACCCATCCCTGCAGCTGACAGAAGTTGATTTTTACCTTTATTTTTTCAATCTCTGTTGGCTGCGGAGTGAAAGGGGGTGTGGCCTGACAGAGTTGGGGGTGTGGCTTAGTGAGACCTGGGGCGGGGGTTTTAAGTACTTCTTTTAGGGTGGCCTGAATTAAAGGTCAATACCATGCTTATTTATGAGCCCACGCAATAGGCAGCAGTGGAGGAAAACATCTTTTATTACTACTGAACTGTAGTAATAGAAAAACACATAAGTTATATTTATGGTAACCGGAATACCTTTAACAGTGTCAGTAAATAGAAATGGATGAGATCCTCAGCTGCTGATAATTACATGGTTGCTATGGAAACTCCCTCCCTGTGTGTGGCTTTGCAGAGAATGGCAGTTGGAGTTTAAAACCAAAGTTCCCAGTTGTAATGTTGGCTAATGGAGATCATATTTTGGGAATATCTCAGGAACGGTACGTCCTAGAGAGATGAGACCTGGTCTAAAACCTTCCTGGACACCTGATGTACCTGTGTGCCGAATTTGGTGAAAATCGGTCCAGTAGTTTGGTCGCGCATAGAGAACAGACAGACAGACAGACAGAAACTCATTTTTATATTATTAAGAGATTATTATTTATCCTCTCCTCCTGTGCAGCAGTCTGTTAATAGGTTCATGCTTATTGTTTATTATTACCTTATTACCTATTTTGTTTGATATGTATGAAATATCCCTTTTAAATGGATAACACCTTGGAATTACTGGCACTTAAAAAAAAAATAATAATAATAATAATAATAATGATAATTAAGGATATAACGCAGAGGTCTCAGAGTACTGAATGACACAACCGATTTCTTCTCTGCATGAACTGATAAGTTGCTTGGAGTAATATCTATAACAATTTGCATTGAATCGCATCTTTTTTGCTCCCAGATGGTGAAATTAATTGACACTTTTTCATCTATTACATGCCTGTCAGTTCAGTTTATATCTACGATATATATAAAATAGTGAACATATTGTACACTAGCCAACAAAAAGGAGTTAGTACAAGAAACATGATAGTGGTGAATATCTAATTTGCTAAGGCTACTTTCACACTGGCGGCAGGCCTGATCCGGCAGGTGAAGGGTGCTGCCGGATCAGGCCTGCCGCAGTGACATGTGTGGAGCCGGAACCGCGCTCCGGCCCCACACATGTCACACAGTACATACATATACATACACATAAACATACACACACATATAGACATACAAACACACATACATACTTACATGCTCCCCGGCAGGTCTTCGGAGCGTCAGGACGGCTCACACAGGTCACGATTCCCCACAGCGCCCTCTGCTGGGCGCCTGGTGGAATCGTCATCTGACGATTCCACCAGGCGCCCAGCAGAGGGCGCTGTGGGGAATCGTGACCTGTGTGAGCCGTCCTGACGCTCCGAAGACCTGCCGGGGAGCATGTAAGTATGTATGTGTGTTTGTATGTCTTTATGTGTGTGTATGTTTATGTCTGTATGTGTCTGTGTACCCGGATCCGTAATGGACTCCATTGAAAGTCAATGGAGGGCGGATCCGGTTACCATTATGGTCACACCAGACGGATCCACCCCCATTGACTTGCATTGGGGGTCATTCCGGATCCGTCTTGGTGCGGATGCCTGGACCGGAGAGCAAACCGCAGCATGCTGCGGTTTGTTCTCCGGTCTGAAGACGGAACGGAATGCTTTCAGGAGCATTCCGTTGTCTTCAGTTCAGTTTTGTCCCCATTGACAATGAATGGGGACAATACTGAAGCGTTTTATTCCGGTATTGAGCCCCTATGACGGAACTCAATACCGGAATTTTAAAACGCTAGTGTGAAAGTAGCCTAAGAAACTTTCTCCAGATTGCGACTGAGCCCTTCAAGGAATGCACATTTTATTGACCATTAAACTCTTCTACAGTAATCCATCATGGGAATCTGAATTCTGACAAATGTGAAATTATAGGTTTGACACACTGCCCGTTATTGCATTTGGCCCCTTTTATCTAATCAGTTATTTACTTATGGGAGTCTCATCTCTATCTCTCATTTAAGTGACGAGGGTTAGAGATGTCAGGGGACATGGGTACTGTTGTGGGGCACATGTAAATATACTGCACAGCCAAAATGACATGGCCACATGTACTTCTATTACGTGTATGAAATTAAGCACATGGCCATGCAATTTCCATGTACAAACATTAACATTAGAATAGGTTTTACTATCACTACTTTTAGATGGCGCAATCCCAACTACAGAGGAGCTTAGATCTATTCTAGATAGCCCACTAGTTAACATTTTTACATATACCTCCATTAAAAATGCACTTAGGATCTACCTGAAACTGCATGCCCCCAATACTCAGGTAACTAAATTCGAATCACTTATCCAACAAATAAACCACCTAGGAAACTGCTTTCCTTCTTTTATCACACCTTATTAAACACCCAGGTGGGCCACTCGAAAGACCTCACCTTTGTAAAAGCCTGGGAAAAGGATTTAAATACGACCCTATCTGATACATCAATCAGACAAATTTTGAAATCACCTAAATCCTCTTCTAGATGTATCAGAATACAGGAAAATGGGTTCAAGATTCTAACAAGATGGCACATGACCCCTAAACAGATCAATAAGATTGATAGATCATACTCGCCCATATGTTGGAGGTGTGGACTAGATATTGGATCATATTTCCATATGTGGTAGTTATGTACAAAAGTGACCCCTTTCTGGACGAAAGTGGTGGATGCTATTAATTCAATATGTAATACATCTATTTCAAATTCTCCTGAGACCTTTTTGCTCAATACCACAGAATATCCCTCTAAACACTAGGCTCCTAATCCGCTCATTGATCACGCCTGCCAGACTGCTACTCGCTTCTAAATGGAAAGCCCCTACCATGCCTTCTATTCATGAATGGGTGGCTAAGGTGGATCAAGTATGCAGACTGGAAGAATTATCCTACTGGGAATTTGGTAACCACAAGAAGTTCGAGGAAATCTGGCAGCCGTGGAAAACATATCGGAAAACACAAGGCATACAAACATAAAGATCTTGGCGCCAAACATAAATGTGTTGGCGCTATAAAATCAGCTAAATGTGTTAAGTGTAGGGTCAGTAGTATGTAGAATCTTTTTGGAGCACTGTAGAACCTTATCGGGTACAATTACACATGGGGTTGTTATACTGCCATGCTGTGGTTGAGTACCACGTGGTCATATAGGCGGCACTTTCTGTTCTTAACTAATGAAGAATGCACTGTTTAGTCCAGAGATCTCAAACTTGTGGCCCTACAGCTGTTGTAAAACTACAACTTCCATCATGCCTGGAGAGCCTACAGCTATTGGGGCATGCTGGGATTTGTAGTTTTGCAACAGCTGGAGGTCCACGAGTTTGAGATCCCTGGTTTAGTCTGTCAGCATTGTTAATGGCTACACAGTATTAAAGGTGCCACGTGGCTATTAACGATGCAGCCTGCATCGTGTGGTTGTACCCTTAATGTTTACCCAGAAGAAAAATCCACATCAGTTACACATTATTGGAACATTATACAGCTATGCACATTGCCAGTTGCTGCATGTACAGAGATAATCCCCCCTAGAAACAATGCATCCAGAGGATAGACAGCTGTACAACATGCAGCACAACATTGTTTTTCTGCTGGATTTGTATAGAACTGTATACAATTAGATTCATGTGGCAATACAATGAATGTTTCCTGCACCTCTATGGGCTACTTATAACTGTTGTACACAAAATAAACCAGTAATATAGGACTAGGTCATGCACATTAGAGGAAGGATACACAACTTGCGGTCCAGGTGCCACATGCAGCCCGCAGTGCCATTCTGATCGGCCCGCCCATATGGTCACAGACATGCTTGGCTTTGTTTTGTTGGCTGTTCACATATATTTCCTATATAAGAGAAAAGTGGCATGTGGTGGCAGGAACAGGCAAGATCAGCAGAATGGGGTCTCCTGAACCCTGTGTGGGTCATCAGTAAGCAGTACATGTGATGAATAGATGGCTATTCGTATGGCTATCTTCAGTGTTGTTTATGGGGACAGTGAAAGTCTCAACTGTTTCAGCAACGCACTTAAACTACAATGGAGAGGGTTGTATGCATGAATGGTCTCTTTCATTCTAGAGGGAAACAGTGGAGAAGGGGATCCTGATTCTCCTCTTAGGTGGAAATTCTAAAAGCAGAACTGGCACTTATTAGACATTTACGGCAAATACTTGGACTACTCCAAAGTGAGAATGTGGCCCTCAGATCAGAGAAAGTTGTGTATGCTGGCCAAACCTGCCAATTTGTGTGTGGGAGTTCTTCAGTTTTCAATGGCTGATGTTGGGAAAATAAGCATTAGGCCCCATTCACACGACCGTATGTATTCCGTGTCCGTATAAAAACGGAACGGAAGACATACGGAATGTCTTCCGTAGTGTTCCGCATTTTTGTGGACCCATTGACTTTAATGGGGCTACGGACGTGTTTTGTGGCCAAGTATAGGACATGTTTCATTTTTTTTGCTGGAGAACTTCTGTAATATACGGATGCGGAATGCACACGGTGTGCATTCCACATTTTTTTCTCCTATGGAAAAATAGGTCCATAAAAATGCGGATAAGATACGGAAATGAACATATGGTCGTGTGAATGGGGCCTAAGGCTGTTGAATTTCAACATGCTCAATATTTTTGTTCATAGTAGAGATAAGCCATCACCAATGTATGTATGGCATCAGCTAAAAGAGTCTAACCAGTCTTAACACATCATTGCTTTGCTAGGCCCAGTGTTCATGTATATGGGGAGGTCCAGTGTAATACCTGTTGGCCAAATGGACATTCAACTGACTTATGTCTTATGTGTATAGCTAGCATAGCTGTTTTCTGAGCAATAGATTGACTGACAGCTATCTTTCCGGATCTTTCATACACGTGCTTGGTCAGCTTGGTCGTAAATGCATATAATAATAATAATAATAATAATAATAATAATAATAATAATAATAATAATATTTATTTATATATCGCCACCATATTCCGCAGCACTTTACATATTTATTGGGTTCATGTACAAAACAAAAGTAACTGCCTAATATACAACTGAAACACTAGGAGTCAGGGCCCTGCTTGCAAGAGCTTACAATCTATGAGAAATTGGGGGACAAATTGGGGCATATGTTCTAAAAAAGTACTTGGGAATTTCTGGCAGCGACCTATCTCCCCTCAAATAAAAGGATCAGGTGTGTTTAAATCCAAATGCTCAATCATTCATAGGAGAGCCCCCAAACATACAGATGTTGGACCAGTCCTGTTGAAATTGGCAGGTTCAGTTGACATTCTTCTAATGTGCATGGTATGCCTTTGATGGATTTTCAAATAGGCAAACATGCTAATAGTTATATGGAACTTCACCAGGGCCTTCCTTTCCACATAGTTAACAATGGAAACATTTAGGCTGATTAACAACAGCCATGACATTTCTTCAGGTTGTGTTTTATTGCAGAATCAGTAAATGTTTACAACTGTTCTAACAACTTTCTGGAGCTTCATAACCTGCAAGAAATAAACCAGGACATTCAACCCGAGCAATGTGATTAATAAAAATGTACACACGTCTTTAAATTATTAGCACTTCTTTGTATAAATCCTTAAATGCAGCATATAAATTCAAACCTCTCAAGGTCATCTAAGGTGAAGGAAAGGCAGAGGAATATGTTTAATATTTTATTTCTTATGGCGGAAGACAGAACTTTCCAGAAAAGAAGAAACACGGAAGAAGTGAAATAAAAACAAACACTTAAAGATAACACTGGGGACATTTCTCATCCCCCTAGTCCACACTAGAATGTGTTTTTATCTTTACTGCTCACATGTGAGAAAAGTGTCCATAACTCACAAGTAGCAATGTGTACATGAGTTGTAAAGGCTGTCCCCTCAGGAGAAAAGCATGCCGAATAAATCCTTGTCCGCACGTAGCTGTGTGTTTTTTTTTATGATAGAACTCTGGATGACTGAATAAAAAAAAAAAGAGAAAAAAAACTTGAACCGTGAAGACCAAACGTTGCATTATTTCTTCAACTATATCACTTGATTTTCAGACTGCATTTGCATCAGTGTAGGACATACCTTGCAACCCACTCGGTGCATCGCTCTATTCACTCTAATTAGTTCTTCTGCCAGTAGCATGATCACACTCAGACACACAGATATTTCAATTTATCATAAATGACATGTCTTATCTCTGCTGAGCAGAGAGTCACCTGCAGAGGTATGGATCTTCAGTGATTCTATACCGTCTCAACTGCTAGGTGAAATTTTTAGTACAATCATTTCTCCACTTTTAAATGATTTTGGTTTTGCCACAAAGAATGCTCATTGATTACGTAGTGACTACTGCACACTTTTCTAATAATGTTGTGGTCAGTTAATGGGAACCTTCATTGTTTGCATCCAATGAATGAAAATTGTCCTAGTATGGTGATCATCACACAGGTGAATGGCTCATTATATGGCTGATTTCAATGGTTTGGGAAGAATGCAAAGTGGAAAATCTGCACTTTATCTTCTGGCACAGAAACTAAATCCACACCAAATGTGGAATTTAATTATTATGGAATTCATAGTATTGCAAAGCGTGATATCTACAGTGAAAACCTGCAACATAACAGTCAGTGCAGCTGGCGGCACCTGGCCAAGCCCCTCCCACTCCTTGGTAACCAATGGCAGCACAATTTTACATCCCACATTTACAACTTAGCATTAGTCTTGTGTACTTAGTGAGTATGACATTATTATAAGAACTTATTTTATTGTTTGTGTTGACAGAGTGCTGTTGCATTTTGCTCTTTTAGCACAATTTTACAGTAAAATCATATGGCCGTTGGCTGCCGCTGGTGGGCATGACTTGGCTGCATACTGTCAGCTGTGATGTCGAGCTGGACCCTAAACTGATGTACTGCAGATTAAAAGTCTGCATATGTGAAAAATCCATTGCAGAAAATAACTGTAATGGCAAGAGTGGGGATGTGATTTATTATAGTCTCATCCACTTTGCTGCTACTGTTATTATTCTGCAGATGTTTCCCCACATAATTAGAAAATTCACAGCATATACACTCCATGTAGCTGTACACTCATGGGAAAAAATTGCAAGCAACCTTGCATTGGCAGGAGTTTTGCAATGGTCTCAATTAGTGATGAGTGAAGTTTTAAAAAATTCAATATGGCTACTTTGCCGAACTTCGATAAGAAATTTGATTCATTACGAATGTCTTCATCACAAATTACATTCCACTGTATGGAGCGGTGGCAATGATGGGGGACGGCGATCACACTGCCACCATCATTTAACCCATCAAAAGTTGCGTTCAACGCTGATCACAGCATCTGAGAGTCACATTTAGCCTAGCAGAGGCGCAAGGATGTAATCACTATCTCTCTATCAAATGGGTGAGGTGAGTACCGTATGTTTTTTTTTTGTACTGCCATTTCAGGAAAAATGTATTCATTACCATGAGGAACCAAGAGATTTGGACTGGTGACAAATCAAATTTTCCTGAAATTTGTATTGCATTCCACTTTCCTAACTTTGAATCACTCAACACTAGTCTCTATGCTGTTTTGAACTTTTTTTCCCACAGGGAAACATTGCCTGCTGCCTTGAAAGTTGCCTTTTTATAAAGCAACAATGTATCACGGCCAACTCTGCTTCCCTGAGATTATCACATGGCAAGGACAGAGTTTTCTGGATTGAACAATGATCTTTATTAATCAATGACTATATGAACATAAATTGATAAATACACAAAGCATACTAAAAACTCAAGAACTTTACAGAAGACAATTTATAAGCAGTTGCAGAACCAGGTTTCACTTTTTGGAATAGCCCTAGTAGGTAATAGTTGGATTCCAATGCAAATTAAAGTTTAAAGAGGACCTTTCACCGGTCCTGACGTTATCATGTAAATAGCTGGCAGTGTAGGGCATACTGAAGGCATGTGAGATCACTTACTATTTTCCCTAAGCGCTGCTCCATTCCTCTGATTTGTCCCTCGTTTGAGTTTCCCGCCTGGTATGTAAATTCATACCATCATTACAGGGAGGAGGAGATTGTCCTGCTTCTCAAGGGGCGTCTCCTTCTCCCTGGCTGTGAGATGCCCAATTGCAGCGGAGAGTGTCATAGCCAGGGAGAAGGTGAGTTTCACAGAATTTTACAAAAAGATCTGCGTTATGATTAATTACTTTGTCACAAAGCGCATTTCTTTGTAAGTAGTGGGTGCCCCTCAGATGGCTAGCTCATAAATGACTGCGGTATCTGATATAAAAAAGAGTGTCAAAATAAAATAAAAAATAATAATAATACCTGATCCATTTGCTAACAACAGGCCAGCAGCCGCCATCTTGCTTGAAGGTCTGGTGCGAAAACTCGCGTGGCACGAAATAACGCCATCATGCCGGAGGTCATTGTGCACATGATTTCAGCCGAGATTTTAATGCAAGATGGCGGTGGCCAGTCCGTTGCAAGTAAATAGATCAGGTAAGTATTATTATTATTATTATTTTTTTTTTTTTACACCATTTCAGTTTAAATCAATTCACTACCGCAAAGCACAAGGAAATTTGGCTTTGCGGCAAAATGATTTGATCCTTCATGGAAGGATCAAATGATTCGCTCATCACTAGTCTTGGCTCCTAAACTTTTTTGCAAAACACTCTCTCTCTTTTTTTTCTCTGTCGATGATCCACTGAATTATCTGCTTATGAGAGCAAAACAGACTATAAGCTCAAATTAAAGTTTAAATTACTTCTGCCCATAAAGGTCTATGGAGAAGGGAGGTGGTAGAGTGAGCTGCAATGAGAGATACAGATACAGGTACAGAGGTTGGAACAGCTAATAGTTAGTGTTCTATCTCACCAAAAGTGGTATATTCACATCAATGCAGATCAGTACATTTCCATAATATCAATAAATGGTGTTTTTAAGTTATAGTAATTGAGAGTGAGTGATTATGAGTAAGTCAGAGTTAGGGAGCAGAATCCTCTATTTTCACCATGTCTATTACTAGCTCAGAGAAAACTGACAATTAGAGATATAGTCTGTAGAGGGGAATTACTAAAAAAATCAGAATATACCGTATTTTTCCCTTTATAAGACTCACTTTTTTTCCCAAAAGTAGGGGGAAAATTGCCCTGTGTCTTATAAAGCGAATACTAGTGAGCGTGTCCATTATGAGTGGGAGCGGGGAAACATACTCACCCTCCTGCGCTGCAGCTCCGCTCTGGTTCCTGCGCTCCTCTGTCTTCTCTGGCGGGCGCTCCACTGTCCTGACCGCGTACAGCGACAGGACGTAGTGCGCGCACTATGACCTGATGCTACACGCAGTTAAGTAACAGTGTAGCACCAGCAAGTAAAGACAGAGGAGCGCCAGACCCAGAGCGGAGCAGCGGTGAAAAAGAGTTTTTTATTTTATCTTTATGGGGCTAATCTGAGGTCTGATGGGGGCACAGTGGGTTGATCTGAGGTCTGATGGGGCAGAGTGGGCTAATATGGCGGCACAGTGGGCTGATCTGAGGTCTGATGTGGGCACAGTGGGCTAATATGGTGGCACAGTGGGATGATCTGAGGTCTGATGGGAGCACAGTGGGCTGATATGGGGGCACAGTAGGCTGATATGGGGGCACAGTGGGCTGATCTGAGGACTGATGGGGGTCTGACATGGAGGGCTGATGGGGTTCTGACATGGAGGGCTGATATGGGGGTCTGATGTGATGTCCTGAAATTTATGGGGGGTCTGATATGAGGTGTGATGAAAAATATTTTTTTCTTATTTTCCTACTCTAAAATCTGGGGTGCGTTTTATCAAAGGGTGTGTCTTATAAAGCGAAAAATATGGTAAGTCATATAATGACCCATAAGTAATCTTATTCCTCAAGCCTTCACCAGGTTCCATTGTAGTCCTTTAGTTAGAGATGAGCAAATCTACTCGCCGCTTCGTAGATTTGTATCAAATCCTCTATTTTTCCTACTCCGAAGCGAATCCGGATTTATTCAGATTTGCTTAGCATTATTTGTAAATGTTCTTAAAATTCTGAATGCTATGGCTATGTACGCTACGTACGCTACTTACGCATTCTTTTTGACAATTGGCCAAGAGAATCTCAGTGGCTCCTGACTCGATGTTTGCTGTGCCGGCTGGTGTGGCGGAGGCGGCTGGAGTAAAACAACAACAACACCTTTCATGCGGCAGAATCCCATTGTGCCTGAATTAGTGACGGCCCATGCCCAGACTCTATGGGACTACAAGAATGCAGTGGAGGACTGCGTCATCCACGTACTGGACCATCTGAGGCCAGGAGACCCTACACTGGAGCGGCTTAAGAGAATCGTCCTATGGTTTTCAGTGGAGCGAGGCTGTGGCTTCCTTGCGGATGACGAGGACGGCAAGGAGTACTTTGTGGGCCACAGGTCAGTGAAACGGCCGTACCTGCCCCAACCATGTCACAGCCTATACGTGGGGGATCAGGTGGAATATACCTCCATGGCATCCTTGAAAGGAGCCTTTGCTACCGGGGTTACCTTACTTTTGAAGCCCCTGGTACTTGCATCAGCACCAGAAGTTTGGCCGGAGGAACCATCAGACGAAGGACGCATGCACTGCCTACAGGAGTCACCAGATGGCACCCTCCGTTTCAGGGAGAAGCCACAGCCACAGCTTGAGCCTCTGATCCCTGCATTGCCACCACCACCACCATCACAGTCCTTTCAGCTGGGTCAGCTGATGACATCATCTTTTACTTTCCAGTCCATGGTGATCCAGTACTAACTACCCTGGAAAATGAAGTCAGCAGCAGCCAGGGGAGCTGGCGCTTCTTCCCTGGGTGCAACCTTGCCTCCACCGCTGCAGCCAGAAGTCCTTAAACCTGCTGTCTTCGGCAGGAGTATCCGTAAAAGTGAAGGCGCAAGTGGCTGCAGCGCTCATCAATGTAACCACCACCCGGACCCGGTCAAGTCCAACTTCTGGCAGAAACGGGCAGTGGAGCTCCACCACAGCAGCCAACTTGGCCTACAGGAGGCAGGAGCGTCCTCTGATGTCATTCAGTAGCAGTTCCAGCGAAGAGGACTTCAGATCCCTCATCTGAGGAACCCTTCTACTGGCTGTCAGTCTGGCTGATTTAAAGGACACCTCTGGAGGACCTGTGGGAGCCACAACATGGACTGCACCTGACGGGTGAGAGCTAGTTGGCACTTGTTTCTAGTTTATGTTGTTTTTATTGCCCCTGTTTGACTCTCACCCAGATGGACATGGCTTGTAAGGACTCCCCCCCCATTCTGCAGAAAATTCCCAGTTGAGCCTAAAGGCGCCTATTTTCCTTTTTCCCCCCTTCTCAGGTTATTTGGGAGCCCACTTTGCAAAAAGTATTCTCTATTTGCTGCTACTTTATATTATCCATGTGGATTACACGTTACCTGTTTGGATTACAAAATTACCTCACATGGATTACAATTGAATTTTGGACTGTGTTCCAGTGTTTTATGCCAAGCAGCCATGAGGAGAGACTCAAACGTATATCTGAGGCTATTATGCTTGCAAATGTGAAATTAATTGCACTAAAATGTTTGCATAATTATGTCTTTGCAGTATTTTAGCAATAATGTTTTTATAGGTTCAGCAATGTTCAAGCACTTTAGCCCATTGTGTGTATTCTTTTTAAAGTACTGCAATGTGTCCTATTATGCACTTATTGTATGGTGTTTTTAGTAAATTATGCACTTAGCCAGATAGCTAACAGTGAGCACTTTACTTTTCTACCTCATATGAACTGCCTCTGAGGACTGTACGCCGCGGCCTAGCGTCGTGCGTGCGTGTGACGAAATCGCGAGTCAACAGAATGCTAAGGATTCGTAGGCACTTTTTACGCTAATTCTTACACATTCAGTTCAATAGCGTACTTTTAACAACGCATAGACTGTATGTTCGTAATTTGTGCAGTAATGTTTGCAAAACAACTATTATTTTTTAACGCAAATTCAACCGAATAAATTCTTATTAAGAGCGAATCTTGTCATAAATTTGTCGATTATTTGCCAAAGCAAATTTTTGATGATTTGCTCATCTCTACCTTTAATGAACATGCATGAAAAGGCACCAGGCACTTTTTTTTGTGATTCAGTGCATGTGGTATTTTTTTTATTAGTTTGACTGTCAAAATAATTACATGACACCTAGGGCTTTTATTAATATGCTTTTAGAGAATTTTTTTTTTTTTTAGTTTTATTTTGGGAAACAAAAAAATGTTGAAAAATATTGTGTTGGCAAATTATAGCTTTTTATTTTTTAAGTATGCAAACCGACACCAAAGTTATAAGTTATTAAATTGAATTTCCTATTTGTATTGGTCATTTTTTACATATGTATAGTCTGCTGTGAACGACTATGGTATGGTGATGGTTTTGGTTAACATGGGATTTTTTAAAATTTATATTTAATTATATTTTTACTTATTTTTTGTCAAATAATATGTCCCTCAAGAAGTAATTTAAAGACCTATGAGACACTGATACTTTCCCACTGTAACTGGGGCATCCAAACAAGCTCGTTAGCTAAAGGAGAAAACAATAACCTGTGGGAGCTTTGTACAGAATAGAACTGATCAGCATCTGTTAAGACCCATAAGCTCTAATCTGTCCCTGAGAGATCTGGCAATCATGTGATCACCAGGTCCAAAAAAGAAGGCAGCATAGCCGCTTCCTCTGTTCACTGCATAGTGCTCACTGACAGCAGGGGACCAGATCTGCTCCTTCTACATTGCAGGAACAGGAGTTTTAATCCTGTGCTGTATATGTATATTATTCAGGATTAAAGCCCAGTACCAAGCAGTGTACATGTATGGTGCTTGGTTCCAAAGCCGAAAGGCATCCCTGATGCTTACATAAGCCCATAAAATAAGCCCAAAAGGAATTTGCACTTTACATACTGTAGAATTGACAGAAAAGTTTAGTGCTCAAGAAAATGTTGATTTAAGATACAATTATAAATATGACATCAGACACAATGGTGTATACATTTAAGGTTTAAGATGTTCTTCGATTTTGTGCAGTGTATAGACTATGCTAAATAGATGGCTAGCTGAGCTACATTTGATCAATTCATCATGTAGAAATGCACAGAAGAAGATGAGATTTTTAGCCAAACATGCTATTGACTTGAATTTTTCTGCAAAGCATTTTGCAGCAGCTTTTCTTGGAACTTAGAAGACTTTCCTGATTCTCTTTACCATTCCCAAATTGCATGGCAGCCTGAGTCCTAATACTTTGCTAAGATAAAGATAATAGGAGAAAAAGCTCATTTAAAATGCATGAGCCCATATTGTCTTCTAGCACAGAACACACAGACTCATGTTTTTTACGCTGTAGACAGCTAAAAAGATCAAAGTTGTCAGACATATTTCCTAAAGGGCAGAGACAGAAAAACAGGGTCTGTTTCCCTTTTCTACTATGTTGCTGGTTTAAATAAACTTTAACCTTAAATATCCAGCTATAGAAAATATTTTCACTAAGGTAGTATCTCTTGGTATAACTAAGCTTCTCATCACTGTACTAAAAGTAAGATAAACCACCTTCTGTATGGATTTTGCCTACTAGATAAACTACCTTACATACTGTAGTATGGTTGAAAAAAGACATAAGTCCAAGACTTTCTGTCATTTTATATACAATATATTGCTTTTATGTTAAAGTTCTGCATATGTCACCTATACGCCACCTTTTTTATTGTGATGGATTACATAACAAATATAAATAAATTAATTAAGTCATTAAATAATTATTGAGCCCAATAGGCAAAAGGTAGTAATTAGAGATGAGCGAGCATGCTCGTCCGAGCTTGGTGCTCGTTCGAGTATTACGGTACTCGTAAGTGCTCACTGTTCGGACGAGTATCTCGCCATGCTCGAGGAAATGGCATCTCCCGCATTTTGAATTTTTGGCGCCTATAAACTCAGTCAATCACAAGCCAGGAGACTCTGCGGTACACCCAGCATCACGTGGGGCCCTTACATGTCGATAGCAGGGGTTGGCTAGCCTGATCAGGTGACCCTGGAATATACTAGTGACTGCCCGCGGTGCTCAGCTCAGATGCTGTCTGGATGTCGTTAGGGACAGAGCTGCTGCTTTTCAGGGAGAGTGTTAGGGCCCGGATTTAGTTCTCTGTTAGGCAGAAGTGATCTGAAAAGAACCCAACAGCCCTTCTAAGGGCTACAAGACATTTTTTTGTCTCCTGGCTGGGCTGGCTGGCACTAGTAGTGCAGCTATCGCCATATAGAACAATTTTTTTTTAATTTTTTTTTCTCAGTGATACAAATCCATTTCATACAGCAGTGTGGAACCATTATGTGTGTTACAGTTCAGCTGTCCACTCACCACAAACCACAATCCGTATTTTCTGTCCAGGTGACCCATACTGTACGTCACATAATTAAATATGGTCTTTTGCTTTCACTGATACAGCTACATTACAAAAATCTCTGTGCGACATTTGTCTGGGTTGCAGTCAAAATAGCCACTGTCAGCAGGGGCTGAGTTTGCTCTCTGGTTTTTGCATGTCACGTTAAAAAAAAAAAAAAATATATATATATATATATATATATATATATATATATTATATATATATATAAAAATATAAAAAATATATATATAATAAAATAGTTATTTTGTTGTTTTATCTCAGTGATACAAATCCATTTCATACAGCTGTGTGGAACCATTCTGTGTGTCACAGTTCAGCTGTCCACTCACCACAAACCACACTCCGTATTTTCTGTACAGGTGACACATTCTGTATGTCACTTAATTAAAAAAGGTCTTTTGCTCTCACTGATACAGCTACATTACAAAAATCTCTGTGCGACATTTGTCTGGGTTGCAGTCAAAATAGCCACAGTCAGCAGGGGCTACGTTTGCTCTCTGATAGTTTCTGCATGTCACGTTAAGAAAAATTATAAAAAAAAAAGTTTTTTGTTGTTTTATCTCAGTGATACAAATC
Source organism: Rhinella marina (assembly GCA_900303285.1). Classification (NCBI taxonomy): domain Eukaryota; kingdom Metazoa; phylum Chordata; class Amphibia; order Anura; family Bufonidae; genus Rhinella; species Rhinella marina. The sequence goes on along the minus strand of ONZH01019739.1, from coordinate 12,092 downwards.
CATTTCATACAGCTGTGTGGAACAATTCTGTGTGTCACAGTTCAGCTGTCCAGTCACCACAAACCACAATCCGTATTTTCTGTCCAGGTGACACATTCTGTACGTCACTTAATTAAAAAAGGTCTTTTGCTCTCACTGATACAGCTACATTACAAAAATCTCTGTACAACATTTGTCTGGGTTGCACTTAAGCAGACCAAGTCTGCCTAATCTAATAGTTTCAGTGTAATTGCTCCATACTGCACGGTACGTAATTACATACGTAATTTTGCTCTAACTTATCCACCTATATACAAACCATAATCCGTATTTTCTGTCCAGGTGACACATTCTGTACGTCACTTAATTAAAAAAGGTCTTTTGCTCTCACTGATACAGCTACATTACAAAAATCTCTGTGCGACATTTGTCTGGATTGCAGTCAAAATAGCCACAGTCAGCAGGGGCTAAGTTTGCCCTCTGATAGTTTCTGCACGTCACGTTAAAAAAAAAAAAATAAAAAAAAAAATAAAAAAAAAAAATGAAAAATAAAAAAAATAAAAATTTTTGTTGTTTTATCTCAGTGATACAAATCCATTTCATACAGCTGCATGGAACAATTCTGTGTGTCACAGTTCAGCTGTCTAGTCACCACAAACCACAATCCGTATTTTCTGTCCAGGTGACACATTCTGTACGTCACTTAATTAAAAAAGGTCTTTTGCTCTCACTGATACAGCTACATTACAAAAATCTCTGTGCGACATTTGTCTTGGTTGCACTTAAACAGACCAGGTCTGCCTAATCTAATAGTTTCTGTGTAATTGCTCCATACTGCACGGTATGTAATAACATACGTAATTTTGCTCTAACTTATTCACCTATATATATTCTTGTTCAGATTGAACAAGTTTGTGGGTTTCAGTACACCAGGCCCATTTATTTTTTATATAATACACTTATATACAGAAAATGTTGAACCCCAGGGCTAAGGGTCGAGGACGAAGGCGTGGGCATGGGCGTGGGCAGTCAATTACTGCAGGGGGCAGAGGCCGTGGTCCTGGGCAGGGTGAGACAGTACCTGCTGATGAGAGAGCAGGGGAACGCCACAGAGCTACACTCCCTAGCTTCATGTCTCAACTTACAGGGACACGTGGTAGAGGACTGCTGAAACCACAACAGTGCAAACAGCTGATGTCATGGATTGCGACAATGCTTCAAGTAATTTGTCCACCAGTCAGTCTTCCACACAGTCCACCCACGTTACCTAAGGGAGCACTCTTCTGGCTCCTCCACCACAACCTCCTTCCCCCCAATCTGCCCCCTCCCAGGAAAATTTGGAATGCGATCCGGCATACTCTGAGGAACTGTTTTCTGGACCGTTCCCAGAGTCACAAACCACTTCTCAGGTTGCTGCTGACCTCTTTCCCAATGCCCAAGTTTTCCAACTGTCGCAGTCTGTGGGTAATGATGATGATGACAAAGTTGACTTAGTGGAAGAAGTGTGTAAAGAGGTGTCGGACGATGAGGAGACACTGTTGTCAGACAGTGGTGAAGTAGTTGTCAGGGCAGGAAGTCCGAGGGGGGAGCAGACTGAGGAATCGGAGGATGACGAGGTGACTGACCCAAACTGGGTTGATAAGCCGAGTGAAGACAGTGCTTCTGAGGCGGAGGCGAGTGCTGCACCAGAACAGGTTGGAAGAGGCAGTGGTGTGGCCAGAGGGAGAAGCAGGGCCAGAGCTCGTCCATCAGCAGCAACTCTTTCAAGTAGTGAAGTTACCGTGGTGAGGCCTAGATGTTCGCAAGTCTGGAGGTTCTTTAAAGAAAGTGAGGATGACCGATGGACTGTGGTGTGCAACCTGTGCCACACCAGGATCAGCAGGGGTGCCACCACTACTAGCCTAACCACCACCAGCATGCGCAGGCATATGAGTGCTAAACACCCCACTCAATGGAACCAAAGCCGTTCACCTCCTGCGGGTCCCACCACTGCTCCTTCCCCTGTGTCACTCGCTGCCTCTGCTAATCAACCCCCTGCCCAGGACCCCGGCACGAGCGCCTCCCGCCGGAAAACCACACCTTCGCCTCCACAATCCTCCACAGCGTCCACCAATGTGTCCCAGCGCAGCGTTCTGCTGTCTTTACAGCAGACGCTGGAGCGCAAGAGGAAATACAGTTCCACCCACCCACATGCCCAAGCCCTCAACGTCCACATCTCCAAATTGCTGAGCCTGGAAATGCTGCCCTATAGGCTGGTAGAGACCGAGGCCTTTCGCAATCTCATGGCGGTGGCTGCCCCTCGGTATTCGGTCCCCAGCCGCCACTATTTTTCCCGATGTGCCGTCCCATTCCTACACCAGCACGTGTCACAGAACATCATCCGTGCCCTGACCAACGCTGTTTCTGAGAAGGTCCACCTAACCACGGACACGTAGACAAGTGCTGCCGGGCAGGGACACTATATATCACTGACGGCACATTGGGTTAACTTGGCGGAGGCTGGGACCGAGTCTGACCCTGGAGCCACTCATGTACTGTCCGCACCGAGGATTGCGGGGCCTACCTCGGTCACGGTCTCTCAGACGTACTATGCCTCCTCCTCCGACCCCTCCTCCTCCTCCACCTCCTCCACCTCCTCCTCCGAATTACCATCCGTGGGCACGGCGCCTTCAGTCGTTGTAGTCAGGTCAGTCAGATTCCTTAAGTCTACAATGAGGAGTGGACGTGGATGTCTGATATCTGCCAGGTGTTGAGCAACTTTGAGGAGTCAACACAGATGGTCAGCGGCGATGCCGCCATTATCAGCCTCACCATCCCGCTGCTTTGCCTGTTGAAAAACTCACTGCTCATCATGAAGTCAGAAGCTTTGCGCTTGTCACAAGAGATGGTGGAGGAAGATACGTCGCTTGATAGCCAGAGCACCCTCCGGTCTGTTTCTCAGAGCGTATCGGAGGAGGGGGATGAGGATGAGGAGGAAGAGGAGGAGAATGTCGGCGAGACAGAAGAGGGTACCAGTGCTCAGTCCTTAACTCTTGAGCGTGTATGGGCTGAAGAGGAGGACTTGGAGGAGGAGGAAATGGAAAGTCAGGCCGGTGAGGAGAGGGAATTCTTGCGTGTTGGGACTCTGGCGCACATGGCAGACTTCATGTTAGGCTGCCTATCCCGTGACCCTCGCGTTAGAAGCATTTTTTCAAACACCAATTACTGGGTGTTCACTCTCCTGGACCCACGGTACAAGCAGAACCTTTCCACTCTCATCCCTGTAGAGGAAAGGAGTATGAGAGTGAATCAATATCAATAGGCCCTTGTGCAAAAGCTGTAACATTCCTTCCCATCTGACGCCGCTAGCGGCAGACGGCATGTTTCTGTGGGCCAAGTAGCGGGGGAGAGGAGGGGAGCAGGCACCTTGTCCAGCACTGGCAGGGGAACGCTCTCCAAGGCCTTTGCCAGTTTTGTGTCACCCCAGCAAGACACTGTTACCTGTCCCCAGTCTCGGCAGAGTAGGGGGGAGCTGTACAGAAAGATGGTGAGGGAGTACCTAGCTGACCATACCAACATCCGGACCGATCACTCTGCTCCATACAACTACTGGGTTTCAAAGCTGGAGACGTGGCCTGAACTGGCGCTGTACGCCTTGGAGTTGCTGGCCTGCCCTGCCACTAGCGTGCTGTCAGAGCGGGTATTCAGTGCAGCTGGTGGCGTCATCACCAATAAGCGTACACGCCTGTCAACTGACAGCGCTGACAGGCTGACGCTTATTAAAATAAACAAAGCCAAGATTTCACCGGAATTAAAATCTCCTCCGGGGGAAAGCAGCTAAAGATTAACATTACTTATGTATCCGATTCCTCTTCTCTACTCCTCCTACTCCTCCTCCTCCTCCTTGTCGTCTTTGCCTAACGCTGACCCAAAAAATGCCATTTTTTTAGAGGTCCAACTGGCACTCTTTTACCACAATTTTTCTGGAGGTCCACCTACAGGCACTCTCTCTAAACAATTTTTCCGGAGGTCCACCTACAGGCCCTCTCTCAACAATTTTTCCGGAGGTCCACCTACAGGCCCTCTCTCTAAACAATTTTTCCGGAGGTCCACCTACAGGCCCTCTCTCTGAACAATTTTTCTGGAGGTCCACCTACAGGCCCTCTCTCCAAACAATTTTTCTGCAGTGTCAACTACAGACAGTGTAAAACAATGTTTCAGGAGCGTCAAACAGACAGTCCAAAACAATTTATCAGGAGTCGCAAGTACCGACATTTAAAAAAAAAATATTTTGGAAGGTCAACAAAAGCCATTTCACTGCATTCTCAGTCGGACAAAGTCATTGGTGGTGTAACCGCCATGCTGTGAGGCTAAATTTTTGGGTGCTTCACCAGCTACCGCATACTAACTCAGACACTCTGTTGTCACCGCCGCCATACAGGGCCACGAAAAATGTTTATGTGGTTCAACTGCTACCGCAGTGTCACTCACTCACTCTGTTGTCACCACCATAGTGGTTTGCACTATAGCAGCCCAAGTCTGCACATTCCCCTTTTTATCTCCAAGTGATCTATACTGCACGTCACGTAAAATAATAGGTTCTTTTGCTCTCAGTGATACAAATCCATTTCATAAAATCCTTTCTTTCTCTTTAACTGATCTATACTGAACGTCACTTTTAAAAATACGTCTTTTTCCTCTCTCTCTCTCTCTCTCTCTCTCTCTCCAAACTATTTTTCCGGAAAGGTGCCATATACGGTATTAAACTGAGAAGAATACATACAACACATGCCCCACTTGATCAATTTCATAGTTGACAACCGTACCGGTTGATGCTAAATTTTTAAGTTGGGGTCCTGCGTCGTCATTCGAACTCCATCCGGCTGTTGTCACCACCACACATGCTAGCCAAGGTGGCACTCCTCTGGCTCTTCCAGCGAAACCTCCTTCCCCCCAGCCTGCCCCCCACCTACAGGCCCTCTCTCCAAACAATTTACCCGGATAGGGGACGTATTTGATATTATGCTGATTTTTTTTGTTCTTCTTTTAATAGGCTCCCGACCTGTGATAGGCACGTCCCCTTAGCTGCAGTAGAAAAGACACTCCCCTTGCCAGAGCAAGCTCTTTTTTCTTTTCCGTGTTCGAAAAATCCATGAAATATATGGTCCCAACATAGGTAACGTATACGATTTTAAACTGAGAAGAATCGATACCACACATGCCCCACTAGTTCAAGCTCAATGTTGACAGCCGTACCAGTTGATGCCAAATTTTTAAGTGGGGGTTCCACCACTACCAGCCTAACCACCACCAGCATGCGCAGGTATATGAGTGCTAAACACTATGGAACCAAGGCCGTCCGTTCCCCTCATGTGGGTCCCACCACTGCTTTTTCCCCTGTGTCTTGCTGCCTCTGCGAGTCAACCCCCAGCCCAGGACCCCGGCACGAGCGCCTCCCGCCAGAAAACCACCCCTTCGCCTCCATGATCCTCCACACTGTCCACCAATGTGTCCCTGCGCAACGTTCAGCTGTCATTACAGCAGACGTTGGAGCACAAGCAGAAAAAAAGTTCAGCCCACCTACATGCACAAGCCCTCAACGTCCACATATAGGGCCACGCTAAATTTTTTATGTGCTCTACCTGCTACCGTCGTGTAGCTCGGTCATTCTGACCGAGTTTGACCCTGGGGCTGCTCATGTACTGCCCACTTTGGAGGATTGCGGGGCCTACCTCGGTCACGGTTTCTCAGACTTACTATGCCTTTTCCTCCAACCCCTCCTCCTCCTCCACCTTCGAATTACCATCCGTGCTTCACCTCCTGCTACCTCAGTCTAACTCGGTCACTCTGTTGTCACCGCCATGCTGCGTCAGGCTACATTTTTGGGTGGCTCACCTGCTACCTCATCTAACTTGGTCACTTGTTGGTGTCACCGCCATGCTGTGTCAGGCTTATGATTCCATCATGTGGCTGGGGATAGGAGAGCAGTGCCAGCATGGGCATGGGTGATGGACCTTCGTTGCACCTAGTTGGGTGCTTCTCTAACATGTGATGGGCATGTGCCTCGCCTTTCTTGGTCTGGGTGAGCACAATTGCCATGAGGGTAACCACCAGGCTGTTGCAGGAGAATTTGGGGTAATGGTGGGATTAGGCAGCCTCAGAGGCATCCATGCATGCTGCCCCTGCTGTTTCCTGTCCATTTCCGTGGTGTTTCCATCATTTTCAGAGGTTTCCAGGTTTTCACCCAGCCTTCCCTAGGCAGAGCCTTGGTCCCCTGCAAAAATGCTTGAGTCTCCCATTGACTTCAATGGGGTTCGTTACTCGAAACGAGCACCCGAGCATCGGGAAAAGTTTGTCTCGAATAACGAGCACCCGAGCATTTTAGTGCTCATCTCTAGTAGTAATATTAAATAACCTAAAAGGTTTGTCCAGAGGTGGGAATGATTTTTGAGAATGGGCTCAAAGTGAGAATAAAATAAAAATAAAACATTATTACTTGCTAGTGTCTGCTTCCTGGTCTGCTCTCAACATGCAGGAAATTCTTGGAGACTGTTGTTTAGCCATTCACTGGCTGAGTTGGGTTACCACTAATGCCAGTGGCTGGCTGAATAGACATCTCCATGAAGAGGAAATAAATACTAGCAAAGACCCTGTAATCAGAGCCAAAAGCCATGAGGAAAAAATGAGAGTATTATAAGAATTCTCTTTTATGCCTCCCAGAAAATCATTCATTTTCTGCCCATCAACCCTTAGATCAGAACTGTACGTATATGGCTATTAGTCAGCTGGCTGCATCATCAGCCCTACCTCTCTACCTGAAAATAGTAGATCATTGATGCCAAACTCTCATATTTAGTACTAGCCTCTGCTCCTCTACTCCTCCTCCTGAGGAATAGAGAATAAAAGAAAATTAAACCCTGTGTTTTCTGAAAGGTTTCTACTAGACTGTTCGTTTTAGGAATTTGCAGATAAAGCTGCAGACTAGCAGTCACTGAGCTTTTCTTCTCTATGGCTAGCATGCTTTCTTGGCTTCCTATTCTAAACTAAGTCAATTTCATGCCTCTTCAGGCATATCCTAAGGATTTATTGTTGGGGTCTGAAAGTTGGGACCACCACACTGTTCACTATTATTCAAATATTCACTAAGGGTCTCAGTTTACTGACCTCCATGATGAGAGTAATAATAAATCATGGACACATTAGTTATATTTTCTAACTTCTATTTACAGTCAATTACTCTTGCAGAAGGAAATTTGAGATGCAAGCGCTACATGTAACCATTGTATTATATACATTAAAGTTTGACACTTTGAATGTGAAGCTTGCATATAGAACTGACTACTTCTGCCACCTATCCTGATCTCTCTTTGTACCAAATCATCCATGCAATCATAATGAACAGTAGACTAGAACTCTCTTGCATTCAAATATCCCATGGGCACCACAGCATGACAATATGTTTGACTTTGAATCTCAAATCATAACTATTTTCTCTTAAGTTCATGTCAGTGTAGTGTCATGTATGAATACTATTTCTATTGTGTGACAAAACAGCAAGCCCTGGAGATCTGTGTCAGCTATATAAGCTTAAAGGGAAATTCAGAAATAATTGACATTGAAACTAAATTATGCAAAACAAATCTGTTCAACTAGGGAGCATTTTTTTGTAATTTTTTAAATGTTAAGTTGTGGGTATAGGCAGAAAAAAAGATAGGAAGGAGTGGGGAAGTTACCATTGTTATCAGAACTAAATAATTATTTTTACTATCGGCACTGTGGCTATTATGATTATGAATGTGTTCACATATACATCATGTATCATAGTGCTTTATAAAAGGATAGATTTTGGGTATATAATTAGGCATTTTGTGAAGGTCATTGGCACTGGAACTTATTAGGCAGCTCATAGGAGATCTGTTAGTGGCCTCCAATCATTTTAGGTGGACAGATGTCCTCCCTTAACTAACCATTTTCTGAGAATTAAAAATGACTTGAAATATCACATTTTCTGGCCCAATAAATTATGTAGTGACAAAGATGTCAAAAATGTATCAAAAGAAATCGTTTAGATTCAGCCAAACCCCTCACATTATGGACTGATAAAATAACATATTAGTAGAGCAGATTAGCAGGAACCGCAAGCATATCTGTATTTATACCGCTTACTCTGGTGCACAGAATGTTTGTATCTTCTCTTCACAGGGAAAACATATATTAAATGTTATTCTGTTTTCATACTTTTGAATATCATGAATAATTACTTACTTTCTTAAAAATGAAGTCAATTTTTCAGTGAAATTTATACTAATGTGTAAGATGAGGCGACATGCACAGAGAGAGACAAAGTAAGCGGCAGAGATAATAACAGTATAGTTTATTCTTTCAGTCCCAATGGGCACACTTACTGTATCTTTCTGCTGTATTTGTGACACTACCTAGGAATGCCCGTATTAGTCTGACAATTTATAATATTTCCATTTTTTTTTAAATGTTAGATATTAGAGGTGGTTTAGAACAAAGCCACGTAAAAATATCCTGGTCTAGTATGATATTTTCTGTGTCTTAATGGGAATGTCATCAGAAAATGAGTAATGTGTTCAATTATCAAGTTTCAAAGTGCACCAGTACTTAAAAAACAAAACGAAAAAAAAAAAAAACTTTTGATATATCATGGCAACATATCAAAGGTTTTGATCAATTTGATGTGTGCGCTGAGACCTCAGCAATTACTAAAACAAGAAGATAGAGAAGCTTGCACAGAATGTGCTCTCTCCTTGCTGCAGGAGGTGGATTGAAAATGAGCTCATGGACTTGCTATTGAACCTGTCTTTAGCATCGAGGTGAGACAGCACTCTATGTGAGCGTTTCTGTCTCCTTGTTCCAGCAATCAGTGGGGATCTCAGCACTCTGACCCCCACCAATCAAAACCTTTGATATGTTTGATAATATGTTTTTTAAAGTACAGGGACACGTTAATGTTAAACATATCATACATTATTCAAAATAGGTGATGTCACAGCTTATCTACTCCCTCGTCGTACAGTGATCTCTGCACAGGCCACAGAACATGTCTACAAAACTCTCCCGTAGAAGCCAATGAGTCACTTCCGCTATATTGTTTCTATGGACCATGACAGCTGCTGTAAAGCATATCTCCAAATGCTCTTAACAACAGCTTAGGAAAGATGGCAGCCCCATAATCTTGTTCAGGAAATAGAAAAAAAAATCTACAATCAGAAAATGAAAACAGATTAGAAAGTAAAGAATATCAAAGATGAGCAAATCAGTTCTAATGATTGTGTCTGCTTTAAGTTGGTAAAAGGAAAAAAAAATCTCTTTACAGAGAAACCTTGAGGAAAACAAAAATTTCCCAGATATTTCCACATCTGAAATTATACAGTTTATTTTGGATTTTTACCTAATTCCATACTGATGAAATTTGCCTAGGTCATTTTATAGTAACATTATGAATAAATTGGGCAATAACATCAGATTTGCAGTTGTTATGGGGAGATCCTCCAAGCCCTTTCCAACCATCTGTAGGTGACCTGTAGCCTGGACATATTTTTGTACAGCCTGTACATCTGCAAAGAGTCCCTATAAGATTGCACTGTTAATTTCTAGAGATGAGCGAGTAGTGTTCGATCGAGCCGGTATTCGATCGAATACTACGATATTCGGCATACTCGATTTCAATCGAGTATAACGGCGATGGCGCACTTAGAATTCGTTTCCCCTCCCACCTTCCCTGGCGCTCTTTTTCCACCAATCAACATGCAGGGGGGGTATGACAGGCACGCTGAGCACGCTGGCTGCGCGAAAACAGCGTCTACATGGATTGGCTGGAAAAACCATGTGACCTCGAATATTAAAAACTCAGCTCTTCCTGCTCGTACGCATATGCTGCGTGAACTTAGTCAGGGACAGAGGCTGGAGAAGGGACAGATAGGTTTTAGCTGTTGGACAGGCAGGAGCGTGATTAAAAGCCCTTATCAGGGCTACTACAGTGGACTTCAGTGATAGCTTTACTACAATATAGACTTTACAGAGAACGGCTGCTGTATTCAGGGATAGCTGCTGGAGTAGGGGACAGAGAGAGGCATTAGTGGTGTATTAGTGTGCTCTGCTACATATACCAAACTATATTTGGCACTACTGTTCAGCGTTCTTTTAGGCTGAACAACCCTGTTATATACTAGTGTGTATATGCACCATCTGATCTGGCAGTATACGGCTGTGAATTTTATTTATTTTTTAAATACAGTTTATTTGGCTCTAGTGTTCTGGGGTTCTGTGTGCTGCAATACCCTTTTTGTATACCAGGTGTAAATACCCACCGTCTGTTCAGTTAGTACAACGCTGTGTACTGAAATATACAATATCTAGGCCATTTAATAGGCCACTGTACTGTGCGTTTTCTTGTTAAATTATCTCACATACCTGGTGTAAATACCCACCGTCTGTTCAGTTACTACACGGCTGTGTACTTTGAAATATACAATATCTAGGCATTTTTAATAGGCCACTGTACTGTGCGTTCTCCTTGTTAAATTATCTCCATACCGTGTGTAAATACCCACCGTTCTGTTCAGTTACTACCGGCTGTGTACTTTGAAATATACATATCTAGGCAATTTAATAGGCCACTGTAACTGTGCGTTCTCTTGCTAAATTATCTCCACATACCTGGTGTAAATACCCACCGTCTGTTCAGTTACTACACGGCTGTGTACTTTGAAAATATACATATCTAGGCATTTTAATAGGGCACTGTACTGTGCGTTCTCTGTTAATTATCTCACATACCTGGTGTAAATACCCACCGTCTGTTCAGTTTACTACACGGCTGTGTACTTTTGAAATATACAATATCTAGGCATTTTAATAGGCCACTGTACTGTGCGTTCTCTTGTTAAATTATCTCACATACCTGGTGTAAATACCCACCGTCTGTTCAGTTACTACACGGCTGTGTACTTTGAAATATACAATATCTAGGCCATTTAATAGGCCACTGTACTGTGCGTTTTCTTGTTAAATTATCTCACATACCTGGTGTAAATACCCACCGTCTGTTCAGTTACTACACGGCTGTTGTACTTTGCAAATATACAATATCTAGGCATTTTAATAGGCCACTGTACTGTGCGTTCTCTTGTTAAATTATCTCACATACCTGGTGTAAATACCCACCGTCTGTTCAGTTACTACACGGCTGTGTACTTTGAAATATACAATATCTAGGCCATTTAATAGGCCACTGTACTGTGCGTTCTCTTGCTAAATTATCTCACATACCTGGTGTAAATACCCACCGTCTGTTCAGTTACTACACGGCGGCTGTGTACTTTGAAATATACAATATCTAGGCATTTTAATAGGCCACTGTACTGTGCGTTCTCTTGTTAAATTATCTCACATACCTGGTGTAAATACCCACCGTCTGTTCAGTTACTACACGGCTGTGTACTTTGAAATATACAATATCTAGGCATTTTAATAGGCCACTGTACTGTGCGTTCTCTTGTTAAATTATCTCACATACCTGGTGTAAATACCCACCGTCTGTTCAGTTACTACACGGCTTGTGTACTTTTGAAATATACAATATCTAGGCCATTTTAATAGGCCACTGTACTGTGCGTTCTCTTGTTAAATTATCTCACATACCTGGTGTAAATACCCACCGTCTGTTCAGTTACTACACGGCTGTGTACTTTGAAATATACAATATCTAGGCATTTTAATAGGCCACTGTACTGTGCGTTCTCTTGTTAAATTATCTCACATACCTGGTGTAAATACCCACCGTCTGTTCAGTTACTACACGGCTGTGTACTTTGAAATATACAATATCTAGGCCATTTAATAGGCCACTGTACTGTGCGTTCTCTTGTTAAATTATCTCACATACCTGGTGTAAATACCCACCGTCTGTTCAGTTACTACACGGCTGTGTACTTTGAAATATACAATATCTAGGCATTTTAATAGGCCACTGTACTGTGCGTTCTCTTGCTTTAAATTATCTCACATACCTGGTGTAAATACCCACCGTCTGTTCAGTTACTACACGGCTGTGTACTTTGAAATATACAATATCTAGGCATTTAATAGGCCACTGTACTGTGCGT
>ONZH01019738.1:0-35810 GCA_900303285.1 Rhinella marina | reverse complement strand
TTTTGGCTGCTTTCCACGGTTGGAGAAGCAAAGCCGGGTCAATCACTTGCAGTTCATTTTGATTTAGCGTCAGCCTGTCGCGCACTGTCTGTTGACAGGCGGCTGCGCTTATCGGTTATAATGCCCCCGGCTGCGCTGAACACCCTTTCTGATAGCACGCTGGCGGCAGGGCAGGCAAGCACCTCCAAGGCGTACAGGGACAGTTCCAGCCACGTGTCCAACTTGGAGACCCCAGTAAGTGTAGGACGCCGAGGGATCGGGGAGGACAGGGTTACGGTCTGCCAGGTACTCCCGCAACATCCGCCGATACTTGTCCCTCCTGCTGATAGCGGGCCCCGCAGTGATGGAAGTTGCACGAGGGGGTGCCATGAACGTGTCCCACACCTTGGAGAGTGTTCCCCTGGTGGCTGTGGGCCTGATGGATGTTGTGGGACTCTGGGAGACCCTCTCCTCTCTGCCGCCAGCGATGGTGGGTGGGAAAATCTCCATCATGTTCTGCACGAGTTCCCTCTGGTATTCCAGCAATCGATTCGTCCTCTCCTCTACCGGAATAAAAGAGGAGACGTTATCTTTATACCGGGGGTCCAGGAGTGCGAAGACCCAGTACAGTTTGTTCTCCACTATCCGGACAACACGTGTGTCCCGGAAAAGCAGCCCAGCATGAAGTCAGCCATGTGTGCCAGACTCTGAATAGGCATGACCTCACTGCCCCCACCAGAAGGATCACTTGCCATTTCCTCCTCTTCCTCTTCCGCCTCCTCTCCGCCCCATCCGCCGCTGAACCAATGGGACGCACACAGCCTGACTGCTACCCTCGCCGCCAGCATCCTCCTCCTCTTCCACAGCCACCTCCACGTCGTCCTCCTCCTCATCCTCCTCCTCCTGCAACTGCCACCGTGAAGCAGACAAAAGTGTGGTCTGACTGTGTAGCTCCGTTGCGTCTCCTCCTACCCCCGTCTCCTCTGCGTGCAATGCGTTCTCCCTTATTGCGATGAGCGATTCTTTAAGGACGCCTAGGAGCGGGATGGTTACGCTCACTATAGCGTCCTCGCTGCTGACCTTCTTGGTGGACTCCTCAAAGATACGCAGTACATCGCATATGTCTGCCATCCATGGCCACTCGTGGTTGGCAAACTGAGGGAGCTGAGTTGGAGGCACGCGTGGATTCATAATCTGGTACTCCATCAATGCTCTCTGCTGCTCACACACCCTGGCCAACATGGAATAGGTGGAATTCCAGCGAGTCGGCAGGTCGCACAACAGCCGATGTTCAGGCAAATGGAGGCGTTGCTGGAGTTTTTTTAAGCTAGCAGCAGCTACAGTTGACTTCCGAAAGTGAGCGCACAAGCGCCGCACTTTCACCAGTAGCTCTGCCAGGTTGGGGTAAGTCTTCAGAAATTTTTGGACTACCAGATTAAAAACGTGGGCCAGGCATGGTACGTGATTGAGTTCGGCAAGCTCCAGAGCCGCCACCAGGTTACGGCCGTTATCGCACACGACCATGCCTGGTCCTAGCTGCAGCGGCGACAGCCACATCTCCGTCTGCTGCAATATGGCGTCCCTCACCTCTGGGGCGCTGTGCTTCCTGTCGCCCAAGCTGATGAGCTTTAGCACCGCCTGCTGACGTCTCCCCGCGCCAGTGCTGCAACGCTTCCAGCTAGCGGCTGAGGGAGATGTTAAGGCACAGGAGGAGGAGGAGGAGGAGGAGGGGGGTTTATCAGAACCCATGCTGGCAATCTTGGGCGGGGGTGGTAGGTAGGCCGTCTCTGTTTGCGACCCCGTCCCCGCTTCCACTACATTCACCCAGTGTGCCGTCAAAGAGATGTAGCGTCCCTGGCCGCAAGCGCTTGTCCACGAGTCGGTGGTCAAGTGGACCTTTGCGCTGACTGCGTACCTCAGGGCCCGCCTGATGTTACGCGACACGTGCTGGTGCAGGGCGGGGACGGCACTCCGGGAAAAGTAGTGGCGGCTGGGGACGGAAATAGCGAGGTGCGGCAGCCGCCATCAGGTCGCGGAAGGCCTGCGTCTCCACAAGCCTAAACGGCAACATCTCCAGGGCCAGCAGTTTGGAGATGTGGCAGTTTAAGGCTTGGGCTTGGGGGTGACTCGAGGCGTACTTCCGCCTGCGGTCGAACGCCTGCGAGATGGACAGTTGTTGGGACGAGGAGTGTGAGGGTGCAGGCGAAGAGGCGGGGGAAGGGGAGGCTGAAGGAGAAGGCCCCAAAGTAGCCGAGGCAGAGGCAGATGTGGAGGTGTCCTGGCTGGAGGTCTGGACCGCAGTGGCAGCACACAACAAAGGGGAAGAGGCAGTGGCAGCAGGACCGGGCGCAGTTTGTATTGCGTTTGCTCTCTCCCACTCAGCCCAGTGCTTGACTTCCAAGTGACGCCGCATGCCTGAGGTGGTCAGATTGCTCTTCTCAGAGCCCCTACTCAGTTTTGAGTGGCAGAGTGTGCAAACCGCGCTCAGTTTGTCATCCGCACAAACATTAAAAAATCTCCACACCACAGAAGTACGAGGCCTCGATGGGGGAGCTTCGCGCGACTGCCCGCTGCCGGGAACAGCTTCGGCCGTGCTGGCTGTGGCCTCACTACTTTGTCTGGACTGTCCTCTGCCTCTGGACATCCCTCTGCCTGTGGACATCCCTCTGCCTGTGGACATCCCTCTGCCTCTGGACATCCCTCTGCCCTGCTCCTTGCTGCCTTTTTCGGTGCTGCGCAGACCACCACCTCTCCACTGCTTTCCCCGCTGGACATCACCCCTGGCCAAGTGGGGTCGGTCATTTCGTCATCCACCACCTCCTCTTCCTCACTCTGCTCCTCCTCCTGCCCACTGGACATTCCAACAGCCTCCCTTGATGGCAACTGCGTCTCATCATCATCATCGCTCATGATAACAGATGCTGGTTCAGGGTCCACATCAGCAGGAGATGGCGAAAACTCAAGGGTTTGGGCATCACTACAAACAAATTCCTCTCCTAGCTCCTGGGATTCTTCCGGCACATCTGAAAAAGGACCCGAAAAGAGCTCCTGGGAGGGGTCAAGGGTGGGATGACTCTGTTGGCCAGGTGTGGAGGAAGGAGGGTCAGAGTGAGACTGTGTGGATGACTGGCTGGTGGACAACTGTGTGGAAGCGCTATCGGCTATCCATTGCACCACCTGTTCAACCTGCTCAGGCCTCAACAGCGGTGTAACCCGCCCCCTGCTTAACTGTCCCCATAAAGGCAGGGATTCTGGATGAGCGGGATCCTGGCTGACCCTCACCAGCACGCATTGTATCCCCACTGGCTTCAACAAGGCCCCCAACAGCATTTCCGCGCCCCCGTCCTCGTCCACGTCCTATTCCGCTAGCCCCCCGCCGCATTTTTTTTTTTTTTACAATATTTTGCCTTCACAGCCGTGAAATTAGTTTGCAAGAGAACGCACAGTACAGTTGCCAATTGAAAGGCCTATATATTGTATATATTGTATATTTCAAGGTACACAGCCGTGTTCTAAGTGATCAGACGGTGTGTATGAACACCAGTTATGAGAAATTACTTTGCAAGAGAACGCACAGTACAGTTGCCAGTTAAGGCCTATATATTGTATTTTTCAAGGTACACAGCCGTGTACTAAGTGATCAGACGGTGTGTATGAACAACAGTTATGAGAAATTACTTTGCAAGAGAACGCACAGTACAGTTGCCAGTTATAAGGCCTATATATTGTATTTTTCAAGGTACACAGCCGTGTACTAAGTGATCAGACGGTGTGTATGAACAACAGTTATGAGAAATTACTTTGCAAGAGAACGCACAGTACAGTTGCCAGTTAAGGCCTATATATTGTATTTTTCAAGGTACACAGCCGTGTACTAAGTGATCAGACGGTGTGTATGAACAACAGTTATGAGAAATTACTTTGCAAGAGAACGCACAGTACAGTTGCCAGTTTAAGGCCTATATATTGTATTTTTCAAGGTACACAGCCGTGTACTAAGTGATCAGACGGTGTGTATGAACAACAGTTATGAGAAATTACTTTGCAAGAGAACGCACAGTACAGTTGCCAGTTATAAGGCCTATATATTGTATTTTTCAAGGTACACAGCCGTGTACTAAGTGATCAGACGGTGTGTATGAACAACAGTTATGAGAAATTACTTTGCAAGAGAACACACAGTACAGTTGCCAGTTATAAGGCCTATATATTGTATTTTTCAAGGTACACAGCCGTGTACTAAGTGATCAGACGGTGTGTATGAACAACAGTTATGAGAAATTACTTTGCAAGAGAACGCACAGTACAGTTGCCAGTTATAAGGCCTATATATTGTATTTTTCAAGGTACACAGCCGTGTACTAAGTGATCAGACGGTGTGTATGAACAACAGTTATGAGAAATTACTTTGCAAGAGAACGCACAGTACAGTTGCCAGTTAAGGCCTATATATTGTATTTTTCAAGGTACACAGCCGTGTACTAAGTGATCAGACGGTGTGTATGAACAACAGTTATGAGAAATTACTTTGCAAGAGAACGCACAGTACAGTTGCCAGTTAAGGCCTATATATTGTATTTTTCAAGGTACACAGCCGTGTACTAAGTGATCAGACGGTGTGTATGAACAACAGTTATGAGAAATTACTTTGCAAGAGAACGCACAGTACAGTTGCCAGTTATAAGGCCTATATTTGTATTTTTCAAGGTACACAGCAGTAGTGCCAAATATAGTTTGGTATGTAGCAGAGCACCTAATACACCACTAATGCCTCTCTCTGTCCCTACTCCAGCAGCTATCCCTGAATACAGCAGCCGTTCTCTGTAAAGTCTATATTGTAGTAAGCTATCACTGAAGTCCACTGTAGTAGCCCTGATAAGGGCTTTTAATCACGCTCCTGCCTGTCCAACAGCTAAAATCTGTCTCTCCCTTCTCCAGCCTCTGTCCCTGACTAAGTTCACGCAGCATATGCGTACGAGCAGGAAGAGCTGAGTTTTTAATATTCGAGGTCACATGGTTTTTCCAGCCAATGCATGTAGACGCCGTTTTCGCGCTGCCAGCGTGCTCAGCGTGCCTTTCATACCCCCCCTGCATGGTGATTGGTGGAAAAAGAGCGCCAGGGAAGGTGGGAGGGGAAACGAATTCTAGGTGCGCCATCGCCGTTATACTCGAATTAAATCGAGTACGCCGAATATCGTAGTATTCGATCGAATACCAGCTCGATCGAACACTACTCGCTCATCTCTAGTTATAAGGTGGTATTGGTATGTCCCCATAACAGGGGATAGCAGTATTAGATATTATACTCAGAGTTTGGTGGGTAATAATCAGAACAAAGTTTTGTGGTTATTGTGATAGGTGATTTGATACATAGTAGCGGTATACTTCTGTATATAGCCTGGGGAGACAAATACGAGGCAAAATGGCGAGTAAAAGAAATAAAGAAAAAGAACAAAATGCCGAAGCTGAGAGAAGGTCTGGGGGTGGAGTCACATTAGATTCACCCAAGGAGAAAAATAGGAATCAGCTAGTTGGGCCTACTAGACTGGACAAGTTTTTACAGTCTCCCGGGTTAGGAAAAGGGCAACCTGAGAAAGTTAAGAATGCTAAACAGAAGAAAAAAGATGTACAGGTAGAGGAGGGTCCGCTACATGAGGAACCACATGACCAAATTGATGAGGAAACACAGGAGAGGCAGCAAGAGGGTCCCTGGCTAATGCTCCATCAGATTATGCAAGGAGTTGAACAGACTAATGGTACTTTAAAGGATATGAAATCTGAAATTGGTGTGGTAAGGTCAGATATTACACTGATGAGAGATGATTTAAGGAAAATCAGGGAGAGACTAGGAGAAGTTGAACGGAGAGTTGTAGAAATGGAGGATAAAACTGTGAACTGGGAGAGAGAGTTGGAAAGGATTTCAGTACAGCAGAGATCGTTACAGGATAAATTAACTGATCTTGAGGATAGAGTCAGAAGGAAAAATCTAAGGGTAATAGGCTTTCCTGAGAAAGCTGAAGGAACCAATTGTGTGGAATTTATTGAAAAATGGCTAAAAGAAAATTTCCCGGCAGTCAATTTCACAAAACATTTTGGGGTTGAAAGAGCTCACCGGGTGCCTTTAAAGCCTTTACCTCTTGGCAGCAACCCAAGGACGATGTTGGTTAAACTATACTCGAGTGTAGACAGGGATGCCCTGCTTCGTAAATCTAGAGAGGATGGCGACAAGGAGTTTAACGGCTCAAAGATCACCATTTTTCCAGACTACTCGAAAGCAACACAAGAGGCCAGATTGAGTTTTGCTCAGATTAAGAAAAGGCTCAGGAGCGCTGGTATAGTATACTCCTTGATTTTCCCCGCAAAGCTAAGAGTAGTCTATCAAGACAAAGTATTTTTCTTTACGTCTGCTTTTGAGGTTTCTACCTGGATGGAGGGTAAGGGGATTAAGTAGGGAGGACTGACGGGGCGAGCTATGCTAGAGTAAGAGGAAAGGTGTTCTTCCTTTGGTTAGGGAAACTAATTTCCATTATGGAAGGGGGGTTAGGTAGAGGAGGGGGGAGGGGGAGGGAGAGGGGGGGCTGGGGAGGTGTGGCTAGGCAGGGTTGGCATGCAGTCCCTTTTTTTTTTTTTTTTTTTATATAACTCATGAAAATTCTGATATGGAATATTAGGGGTCTCTCAGATCGTAAGAAAAGGGCAGTGATTTTTGATACAATACATAGACATATGCCGGGGATAGTCTGTTTACTTGAGACTCACCTGGAAGCAGATAAAGTTAATATTCTTAAACGTAAATGGGTAGCAGCAGAATACCATGCTACATACTCCTCATTTGCTAGGGGGGTAACTATTCTAATCCATAATAAGATTGACTGTAAGGTTCTCGACCATAAGATAGATACACAGGGCAGATATGTGTTTCTCCATATTAGGGCATGTGGCAGAGTATTTATATTAGCGGCTATCTATATCCCTCCCCCCTTTTCAATGGATGTGCTCCATCAACTTGTAAACTATATGAAAGAGAGGAACGAGTCGATGGTAGTAGCTGCAGGTGATTATAACTGCGTCTAAGCAGACACTTTCTCGGATTGACCTCGTTCTAGGGTCGAGAGAACTTCTCCCTTGGGTTCAAAGTGTGAATTATGAGCAGCGAGTAATATCAGACAATGCCCCGGTCCAGATTAGGATCAGAGAAAAGGAATGGGTGTCTCAAGTAGTGATAATACCATCATACTTGTTGGCGTTGGAAGGAAAAAGAGAGGAGATCTCTAAAAAAATAAAAGAATATTTCGAGATTAATGTGGGCTCGGTGGACACGGGCATGGTTTGGGATGCGTTTAAAGCTGTTATGAGAGGAATAGTTATAGAGATGGGGGTGAGAGATAAAAGGGAGTTGAAAAATAAGGAGGCAAAAGTGAGAGAAGAAGTGAAATCAGCGGCAGCTAAATTTGGTGAAACAGGAGATTTAAAAGATAAGACAATATGGGAAGAAAAGGAGGAGGAGTATAGAGAATTGATGGTGGGTAATTCTTGTTCTCGCCTGTTCTTTCAGGATCAGCAAAGGTTTATAGAAGCGGGTAGACCAGGCAGATTCCTAGCAAGGATTCTGGAAGGGACGAGAAAGATTAACACTATAGCTGCCATAAAAAACAACATGGGACAGCTCAGAGATAAACCGGAAGATATACGTAACATCTTTTTAGAATTTTACAAATCTCTTTATACTTCTCAATTAGAGTGTGGGGAAGGTAGGATACAGCAATATCTGGACGATTGTGAGCTGCCCCAGTTGTCGCCTAGTTCGGTTAAGATTTTGGATGGAGACATCACCATTGATGAGATAACTAAAGTAATAAGGGAATCCCCCAGAAACAAAGCTGCAGGACCTGATGCATTATCTTTTGAATTTTCTAAAGCATATGAGTCTTTGATGTCTTTGGAATTAATGAGGGTGTATAATGAAGCTGAAGCAACGGGGAAATTGCCCGATTCTATGTACAAAGCCCTTATAACCCTCATTTTAAAGCCAGACAAAGATGAGTACGATCCCCAATCTTATAGACCTATTTCGTTATTGAATGGAGATTTAAAAATCTTAGCAAAGATTTTAGCCAACAGGTTGTCTAAGGTAGTGTCCGAGTTGGTCCTGGAAGACCAATCAGGATTCATGCCTGGCCGTACGACATCAGACAACATACGTAGGTTGTATGCTAACATTCTATGCGGGGGGGGCTGCTCCATCCTGTCTTTGGACGCAATTAAAGCGTTTGACAGGGTGGACTGGCCCTTTCTTTGGAATCTTTTGGAGAGATTCGGGGTAGGTCCCCGGTTTTTAGGATTAAAATCTTGTATAAGGATTTTCTTGGATAAGGATTATTGGATTTTGTATTTGGAGAAAGTATAATAAAAGAATTAAAGGAAAAAAAATATGGAGGGGGCACAGAGGAGTTTATAACTATGGAGGGGGCACAGAGGGCATTACTAATGTGAAGGGGCACAATGGGCATTTTCACTCTGGAGGAGGCACCGAGGGCAGTACTACTATGGAGGGAGCACAATGGACATTTTAACTCTGGAGGGGGCACAATGGACATTTTTATTCTGCAGGGGGCACAGTGGGCATTTTTATTCTGGAGGGGGCACAATGGGCATTTCTGCTGTGGAGGGGGAACAATGGGCATTGCAAAAGTGAAAGGGATACAATGGGCATTTCTACTCTGGGGGGGGCACAATGGGTATTGCAAATGTGAAAGGGGCACAATGGGTATTGATAATGTGAAGGGGGCACAGAGGGCATTATTCCTCTGAAGGGGGCGCAGTGCACAGAGGGCATTACTGCTATTAAGGCTACACGCCACTGGTGTTGCCCCTCCTTAGAATTTTTATTTTTTTGCAGCTCGGACCTTCATCCTACAGCAGACTCAGGTAGGTGGACCTTTACCAAAAGTACTTGAGTACCCCTGGTCTATATCGTTTAGCAACACACACAAACATTAAATGAAATAGATGTAATATACTCTGGCGAAGCCAGGTCCTTCTGCTAGTCTCTTATATATATAAAAATGAGTTTCTGCATGTCTGTCTGTTCTTTATGTGCGACCAAACGACTGGACCAATCTTCACCAAATTTGGCCCACAGGTACATCAGGTGTCCCTTATCAGCCAACAGAAGCTCGCATGACCTTACTCTCTACATACACACAGTTTTACTGCAGGTTTCCATACCAACCCAGCCATTTTCTTCAATGCTGTAAGTCAGCTTTAAAGGGGCAGGGCAGAGGAAGCTGGGTGAGAACAAGAAAGACTTGAGAAATAGGTTTTCGCTCTGGGTAGTAATCAGGCTGGTAATAAGAGGTATGTAATTAGCAACCAGCTGAGGAGCTCATGTAAACACAATTCAGTGCTTACCTCCCACAGGCCTTGGCGCAGCCTGCTTCTTACACACGGTCACATGCACCCAGTTTTACTCCACGTTTCCATAACAACCCAACCATTTTTCTTCACTGCTGTAGGTCAGCTTTAGGCTAGAGTTACGCGGCGACAATAAGTCACACGACACACAGTCGCACATAGGCACAACTACATGTATCACGCGACATTGATGTCACACCAATGTCACGCGACAATTCTTATAATGATGTTTGAAGGTGTTGCACTGCGACATGTGACATGCTGCGACTGCGATGTGACAGTCGTCGAAAAATCCATCTTGGATGGATTTTTTGTGACTGTTGTGTCGCAGTCGCAGCATGTTGCAATTAGTCGCAGTGCGACACCATAGCCTATCATTATAAAAATTGTTGCACAATATTGGTGTGACAAAATGTCGCGCAACACATGCCGTTGTGTAGCCCTAGCCTTAAATGGGCAGGGAGCTGTGGCGGTCACTGTTAAGGGGGCAGGGACCACTTTTAAAGGAGCAGCTGCTGTAGAGGTCACTGTTAAAGGGGTGGGCATTGTGGAGGTCACTGTTAAGGGGCAGGGGCCACTAATAAAGGGGCAGCTGCTGTAGAGGTCACTGTTAAGGCAGCAGGGTACTGTGTGGTCACTGTTAAGGGAGCGGGGTACTGTGGAGGTTACTGTTAAGGGAGTGAGGTACTGTGTTAAGGGGGCAGGGAACATTGGAGGTGACAGATAAGGAGACGGTCCCCTTTGGAGGTCAGTGTTAAGGGGCAGGCCCTAGAGGAGGTCACTGTCAAGGGAGTGAGGTGCTGTGAAACTCACTGTTAAAAGAGCAGGCTGCTGTGAAGGTCAAAGTTAAAGGGATGGACTGCTGTGGAGGTCCTATTTTAAGGAGGCGGAGCACTGTAGGGGGTCAGTGTTAGGGTGTGGAGGACTGTGGCATTCACTGTTAAGGGGCAGAGTACTATAGAGGTCACTGTTATGGGCAGCTGTGGAGTTCACTATTAAGGGGGCGGGGTGCTGTAAAGGTCACTGTTATTGGGGATACTGTCTATATCTTTTAGCAACACACACAAGCATTCAATGAAATAGATGAAATATACCCATGTGAAGCTGGGTCCTTTTGCTAGTCTCTTATATATATATATATATATATATATATATATATATAAATACGTTTCTGTATGTCTGTCCGTCTGTCTCTTCTTTATGCGTGACCAAACGACTGGACCGATCTTCACCAAATTTGCCACACAGGTACATCTGGTGTCTGGGAAGGTTTTAGACCAGGTCTCAGCTCTTTAAGATGTACCGTTCCTGAGATGATCCAAAAAAATTACCTGCTTTAGCCAATAGTAGCCTGGAAGTCTTTCTCTTCATAACTTAACTGCCATACACACAGTCACATGTCCCTTATCAGCCAAAAAAAGCTTGCAGGCCATTACTCTCCACATATACACAGTTTATCTGCAGTTTCCATAACAACCCAAACCCAGCCATTTTTCTGTAGGTCAGCTTTAAAGGGGCAGGGCACTGTGGAGGTCATATATAAAAATGAGATTCTGTCTGTCTGTTCTTTATGCGCCAACAAACAACTGGACCGATCTTCACCAAATTTGGCACACAGGTACATCAGGTGTTCGGGAAGGTTTTAGACAGGGTCTCAGCTCTCTAGAAACATAGAAACATAGAAGATTAACGGCAGAAAAAGACCACCTGGTCCATCTACTCTGCCCTTTTATTATTCCTTTATTGTTATCTTAGGATAGATACATATTTATCCCAGGTATGTTAAAATTCAGTTACTGTGGATTTATCAACCACCTCTGCTGGAAGTTTGTTCCAAGCTTCTACTACTCTTTCAGTAAAATAATATTTTCTAATGTTGTTCTTGATTTTTCCCCCAACTAACCTCAGATTGTGCTCTTGTGTTCAGTTTCTTATTAATAACCTTTCCCTCCTGAACTTTATTCAGTCCTTTAACATATTTAAAGGTTTCAATCACGCCCCCCCCTTTCTCTTCTTTCCTCCAGACTATACATATTAAGAACTCTGAGTCTTTCTTGATAAGTTCTATGCTTTAGACCTTCCACCATTTTTGTAGCTCTTCTTTGGACCCGTTCTATTTTGCAATATCCTTTTGCATAGTCCAATTCTTGGCAATTTATCTATCAGCTCTTTATGGCGAACCGTACTGAAATCTTTACTAAAATCCAGGTAGGCAATATCCACAGCACCACCTTCATCCAGCACTTTAGTTACATAGTCAAAGAAATCGATTAGATTAGTCTGACATGATCGGCCATCAATAAAGCCATGCTGGTTTGGGTCCATCAAGTTGTTTGTTGTTAGGTGGTCAATTATCTTATTTTTTAGAAGAGTCTCCATCATTTTTACCACTACAGATGTCAAGCTGACTGGCCTATAGTTACTAGCTTCTTCACTACTACCCTTCTTGTGAATGGGTACAACATTTGCCATTCTCCAATCATCAGGAACATCTCTTGTAAGAAGGGACTGATTATACAGATCAGTCAGGGGGCCAACAATCACAGATCGGAGTTCTTTAAGGACTCTGGGGTGGATGCCATCCGGACCCATTGCCTTATTTAACTTTAGCTGGACAAGTTCCTCTAGAACATCGGCCTCTGAAAACACTGGAGCTGAAACCTTACAACTAGAGGCAATGCTATGTCCAGCCATGTTCTGATTATGAAAGTCACCATCTGAAAAAACTGAGCAGAAGTAATTATTCAGATGGTCAGCGATCGCCTTATCCCCATCTATATACAGGTTTTTTCCATTGCTAAGTTTTGTAATGCCGCAGTTTTTCTTCTTCCTGTCACTAATATATCTGAAGTAGGTTTATTACCCTCCTTAACAGATTTGGCCATTTCTTCCTCCTTTAAAGCTTTAGCAGCATTAATAATCTGTTTTGTCTTCTTCTGTATAATTTTATACACTGTATAACTTTATAGACTCTTTATACCTCTTATAGGCAGACTTTTTATCATTCACTATAGCTCTTACCTCTCTAGTAAACCATAGTGGATTTCTCTTTCTTTACTTTTTGCTAATTTGTCTAACATATAGTCTAGTTGCCTTTAAGAGGACTTCTTTAAATGCCTTCCACTGAGCACTCACTCTTGCTGTTGTATCCCACCCTTTTAATTCTTTCGTTACATATTCTCCCATAACCTCAAACTTGGTCTTCCTAAAATCCAATACTTTGGACATACTGTTCCTGACATATTCCCAAAAAATGACCTGCATTAGCCAACAGAAGCCTGCAAGTCTTTCACTCACATCCCAAATGCCATACACACGGTCACATACACACAGTTTTACTCCAGGTTTCCATAACAACCCAGCTATTTTTCATCACTGCTGTAGGTCAACGTTAGGCTACGGCTACACGACGATATGTGTCGTGCGACAATAAGAAGCACGCCACATAGGGCACAACTACAGTGCTACATGTGTCGCGCGACATTGATATCGCAGCAATGTTTCGTAACATTTTGTAGAATCAGTGGTCCCCTTTTTTGCACCAAGGACCAGTTTCATGCAAGGCAATTTTCCCAGGGACCGGAGTATGGGGGGAAGGGATTGTTGTTGATTGACTGAATCATGCATATAACAAAACATGCATATTAAATATATGTATAAATGTATAATACTGTATAATTATTACATTTAAAATGGCTTGTAAGTTTCACACTACTGGCATAGTTCTGGCAGACTGTTCTGGAAGAGATCAGCCTGCAGGAGCTATGTTGATTCGACATTGCTTGATGTTACCGGAATGCCCACTGACCCCATTGACTATGCAGCAGAATTTGTTTGGCTGAATACTGTCATATTTGGTGGGTAGCGGATCTCCCGAGGACTGCATTACAGTCAAGGGGGCCGAAGGGCGGTCAAGTAACATCTGGAAATGTCGGAACCAGATACGTAAGTTTGGTAGGCTGTTCTGTGCAGCCTGCAGCAACTATGCCAGCAATGTGAAACAGGCCTTACATATTACATTCTTATCTCCTGCCTTTATTTTAGAGTCCTGACCAAGTTTTCACCTCCAGTAGAAGAGAAGATCATCCCAACTAAGGCTACTTTCACACTTGCGTTTTGTGGCAGGGATCATAAAAAATGCTTACGTTACTTATAATACAACAATCGGCATCTCTTATGAACGGATCTGGTTGTATTATCTTTAAAATAACAAGGAAGGATCCGTCATGAACTCCACTGAAAGTCAATGGGGAATGGATCAGTTTTCTATTGTGTCAGAGAAAATGGAACCTTCCCCATTGACTTGCATTGTGGGTCATGCCGGATCCGTTTTGCTCCGCATCCCATCTCCAGTATGGGAACACAACGAAACAAAACGGAATGCATTTTGGAGCATTCCGTTCTGTTCAGTTCCATTTTGTCCCCATTTTGACATGAATGGAGACAAAATGGAAATGTTTCCTCCGGAATTGAGATCCTATGATGGATCTCAATAACCGGAAAATAGAAGCACTAGTGTGAAAGTAGCCTAAGACTGGGCCTCCTCTTGCCCTGGGCCCCATAGCAGTCGCATGGTCTGTCGTTATGGTAGTTACACTCCCTGGTGATGATGTGAAATACTAGGCCACAATGTCGTCGCATCTGCAGACTGTTCAAATTTATTTATGTTTTGTTTGGGAAAATAGTATATATGTGTGCATATATACTATGCACGGGGGGAAGCAGCAAGGCACATGAGCCCCAGGCCGGTAGATGTCCAGGGCCACTGCGGCCCCCGAATTCAATTGTATCTGTGTCCACTAGACGCAGATGCAACTGAACCAGCAGCAGAGCAGGCGGGACAAGGAAACTACTGCTTCCCTGCCCGTCTATTTCCAGCGCAAAGACGTGACATAGGCAGCGAGATGACGTTGCCACCTGCGACGTTCCTCAGGAGCAGACCCGCCAGAAGAGGCCAGGTCTGTATCGTGGGGCCGCGCCGCCACCGGGACAGGTGAGTATAAATGCAGCCCTCCCCTATTCTCTCCATATGCCCTATCCCTAGTACTGGCCTCTGCTCCTAACACTAGTACTGACCCCTAATACTGGCCCCTAAACCCTAACCATAGTACTGACCTCCTAATACTGGCCCCTGACCCTTACCCTTAGTACTGACCCCCTAATACTGTCCCCTGACCCCTAACCCTAGTACTGACCCCCTAATACTGGCCCCTGACCCCTAACCCTAGTACTGACCCCTAATACTGTCCCTAAGGGTGCATTCAGATGACCATAGAGTTTTGCGGTCCATATATTGCGGACCCGCAAAACATGGGAACCAACTCATGTGCGTTCCGCATTTTACGGACATACATGGCTGGCACTATGATAGAGAAGAGTATTTTTTAAACTATTTTAACTCCTGAAATGTCATTTATCCCTACTGTACCTGTTTTTATCATCCGTTACACAAGCGCACTCCTGCCTAAATGGCCATTAAAAACGGTCCCATTGATTTCATGGCCAAAAATAGGACGTATCCTATTTTTTGCTGTCCGCTATTCACTGGCCGTTAAAACAAAAAAGAGCCATGTGAATAGCCCCGTAGACTGCAATTGGTTATAAAAATGGCCATGTGATGAACGCTACTTAAACTGTTGTCACACGTCCTGAATAACATCACTCCCCTCCCTTCAGCCCCTCCAACATACAGTACCATGTAAATAACATCATTCCCCTCCTTTCATCCCCTCCAACATACAGTCCCATATAAATAACATCACTCCTCTCCCTTCAGCCCTCCAACATACAGTCCCGTATAAATAACATCCCTCCACATGTAAATAACGTCCCTCCCTTTAGCCCTAACATACAGAGATGGCGTAAAAAAGAACTACAACTCCCAGGATTACTCAGCCTCTCCCACTAAGTTTGGCGTCCAAGGTTTGGGTTATCGGAACCCGAACCATAATGGAATTCTATGATGCCATGCACCATGGAAGCCAATAAGAGGCATTCCGTACTGCATTCTATCATAATAGAAGTCTATGGTGGCCATAGTGTATGCCGTCATAGAATTCTGTTATGGTCCGTGGTAGCAGAATCCATAGCGGGATTCTCTGATAACCCGAAGCTTGAACACCGAACTTAAAAACAGAAGTTCACTCATCACTACCTATATGCAAATGGAAGCGAAAATTGGCGGTGTGAGGGCAGTTTAAGTAAGGGCTCTTTTACACGAACGGATGCCGTCCGATAATTCGCTGCGTGTAGGAGAGCCAAGCCCTGTTCTGGACAGCAGAGACACAGAGCAGTAACATGATTGATAATGCTCCGTGCCTCTCTGTAATCTTTTTACTACAAAATCACAGTGACCACTTTATCTCACTGTGATTTTGTAGTAAAAAGATCACAGAGAGGCACGGAGTATTATCAATCATGTTGCTGCTCCGTGCCTCTTCTGTCCAGAATGGGGCTTGGCTCTCCTACACGCTGCAGATTTCTCGGACTGAATCCGCTCATGTGAAAGAGCCCTAACAGTCGTCAGATGGCCATTTTTATAACCAATTAAAGTCTATGAGGCCGGTCATATGGCTGTTTCTGTAACAGCCAAACAATAGCGGCTGTTAGAAAGTAAGACATGTCGTGGGATTGGGTGTTTCGTTATTTTTATGCGGCGTTAGAGGCGTTGCCTAGTAAAACAAAATTTGCCACGGCACGCCACACATAGTGTCCCTCTTTCCTCTTTTCAAAAGTTGGGAGGTATGTGTTCAGGTCACTAGTCTCCCCTGTTTTTTCATTAGCAGGCAGTACATTCGGGCCTGGGACAAAATATCTGGAGCCCAGGCCTTGAATCTTTTAATCTAGTGACGCCCATGGTGTGTACGGGTATATAGTATATCCTGCAGTGTACTTATGTGAGATAATTGTGTCGGCCTGGCTGCCAAACCAGGCACTTATCAGCCTCCTCCACCTTTTTCTCCATTGACATACTCCTGTACCCAAAAGAAGCGCAGGTTTGCTCCCACTTACATTCCTTCCAATCACATGCGTCAAGTCATGTGTTGCCACATCGTGTTGGAGCTGATTGGTTTAGTCGAGAGTAGCAACAGAGAAGGGCAGCTGCTAAAAATGAACTAAGTGTCCAAAACATCACTTATGTCAAAATGAACCAAACCTGGATTTGGGAGGATTTTCACACTCCTCCAGCTTTGGCTGATGAATACATCTGGCCTTGCTGAGGCTGTCCCTTGTTGCTGTCTGCCTGCCGTACTGCTTACCATCATGTTGCCTGCCTATCATCATGTTCAGTACAGCTGCTGCTGCCTCCATGATGCCAATGTCACCATCCTGTCACTTCTGCTGCCTGCCTACAAACGTGTTCAATATGGATGCTGACTCTATCATGCTGCTGCTGCCTTCATACCTGCAACCTGCCTACCATCATGTTCCGAAAGGCTGCTGTTGCCTCTATCAAGTCATTTCCAACATCATGCAGTTGCTGTTGCCAACTTACCATCATGTCCCAAATAGCTGCTGCTGCCTCCATCATGCTGCTGTCAACATGTACCATATGGCTGCTGCTGCCGCCATTGCATCAGCTGCTGCTCCTTGCTGCTAATCCCCTACTGCCACCACCATTAATGCTATACATCTGCAACTACTACCACTACCACTGTGGGTAAACTGTTTGAGGGTTTTCTAAGAGATGCTATCTTGGAGTACGTCAATTAAAATAAGCAAATAACTCATATCAGCATGGCTTCATGAGGGATCGGTCAAGTCAAACCAATTTAATCAGTTTCTATGAGAAGGTAAGTTCTAGACTGGACAGCGGCGAATTAATGGATGTCGTATATCTGGACTTCTCCAAAGCATTTGACACGGTACCACATTAAAGGTTAGTATATAAAATGAGAATGCTTGGCCCGGGAGAAAATGTCTGTATGTGGGTAAGTAACTGGCTCAGTGATAGAAAACAGAGAGTGGTTATTAACGGCACATATTCAGATTGGGTCACTGTCACTAGTGGGCACCACAGGGGTCAGAATTGGGCCCTATTCTCTTCAATATATTTATTAATGATCTTGTAGAAGGCTTGCACAGTAAAATATTAATTTTTGCAGATGACAGGAGGACAGTACACTGCTACAGATGGATCTGGATAGACTGGAGGCTTGGGCAGAGAAGTGGCAGCTGAGGTTTAACACTGACAAATGTAAGGTTATGCATATGGGAAGGAATAATGCAAGTCACCAGTACATACTAAATGGTAAAATATTGGGTAACTCTGACATGGAAAAGGACCTAGGAATTTTAGTGAACAGCAAACTAAGCTGTAGAAACCAGTGTCAGACAGCTGCTGCCAAGGCCAATGAGATAATGGGTTGCATTAAAAGAGGCATAGATGCCTGTGATGAGAACATAGTCCTGCCACTTTACAAAACACTAGTCAGACCACACATGGAGTACTGAGTACAGTTCTGGGCTCCTGTGAACAAGGCAGACATAGCAGAGCTGGAGAGTGTTCAGAGGAGGGCAACTAAAGTAATAACTGAAATGGGTGGACTACAGTACCCAGAAAGATTATCAAAATTAGGCTTATTCACTTCAGAAAAAAGACAACTGAGGGGAGATCTAATAACTATGTATAAATATATCAGAGGTCAGTACAGAGATCTCTCGCATAATCTATTTATCCCCAGGGCTGTGACTATGACGATGGGACATCCTCTGCGTCTGGAGGAAAGAAGGTTTGTACACAAACATAGAAGAGGATTCTTTACGGTAAGAGCAGTGAGACTATGGAACTCTCTGCCTGAGGAGGAGGTGATGGTAAGTTCACTAAAAGAGTTCAAGAGTTGCCTGATTGGAGTCGGGAAGGAATTTTTTTTCCCTAAAGTGGGGAAAATTGTCTTCTACCTCACAGGGGTTTTTTGCCTTCCTCTGGATCAACTTGTGGGAAAACAGGCTGAACTGGATGAACACATGTCTTTTTTCGGCCTTATAAACTATGTTACTGTGTTACTACTTCTGCTAATACTACTACTACTACTACCCATAGACAGCCGATCTACTGCCTTGTATGTTTCATGAATATGATGCTTCTGCTGCTGCCACTATTGGGGCCACATGCCTCCTATTACCCTAGCATTTCGGCATCCTCACTGCACTGGCTTGTTCACGATTAGCCACTTTTTCTTCTGACAATTAACATTTGTACATATCGTATGGGCAGGCATTCTGACCCTGGTAAGCATAATTTTTAGACGTTTAGTCCTCCAACAAGCCTCTGTTTTTTGTTGTTTTTTTTAATTCCATAACACTGTGTGTGTTTAAATACCATCTGCCTTCAATAAAGGACAATTTTTGGAAGCTTTGGAAGATAAAAAAAGAATAACACATGCAACGATGTGGTGTGTTTTTAAACACGCAGTTTGTTAATGTCGTCATACATGCGTTTACCCATAGTTATATATGTCAGTGTCACTTAGACATGATTTTCTATTGCAGTCATTGCATTCAAGAGCTTGGGGAAGGGAGAGCGGGAGAAGTAAAAATTCATAAAAAATAATGACTAAAAAAAGGAGACTAAAGGGTGTTATATATAAATTTTATGGCAATCGGAACCAATCTGGTTCGAATCTAACTTTTTAAAAATTCAGCGAACCTGAACAATACCAAACCGCGACAGTTTTGCTCATTTCTTGTTGCCATTATTATTGGTACTATTTTTAGTCCATACAACTTTTTGAACACTTTTTATTTTGCATTTAGGGAACAAGGATAAAGAAAAGCAGAAATTCTGTTACAATTATAGAGATACCAATTTTATATAGTTTGTTTTATCACTTTTACTCAAAGCATTTTGAAAGAAAAAATCAAGCTTTTACTCCGCCATTTTCTGAAAGCCTATTTTTAAACATTTTTCTGGTAAAGATTCAGCACTCATGGTCCATATTGGAACAAATTACAAAATTAGAGGTAGGTGGAGTGTTCTTTAAAATGATTTTAGGGATTTAGGTAACAAGCTTAGTGTTTTCCAAAATACTATCTGTACCATGAGCCACTCAAGAAAGGCAGTGGGAGATTAGGGAGGTTAACAGATGGCTCAAGAACTGGTGTAGGAAGGAGGGGTTTGGGTTCCTGAAGAACTGGGCTGACTTCTCTGTCAGGTACTGCTCTATCGTAGGTTTGGGCTGTAACTCAATTGGAAATGTGCAGCTGTTTTGGGGGAGAAGATGGCTAGAAGGTTGGAGGAGTGTTTAAACTAGGGACTAAGGGGGAGAGTAATTACATTATAGGAGGGGAAGATATTGCAGATAGAGACCTGGGGCCAGGTAATGGAACTGGGGGAGGAATGGAAGGAGCGACCAGATCAGTTCATAAGGAAAGGTGTAGGGTGAAAAATATACATAAACCTCTCAAGTGTATGGATACTAATGCCAGAAGCCTGACTAATAAATCTGGGGAACTGGAATTTGTGATGTGTGAGGCAGACTATGACATAGTGGGAATAACTGAAACATGGCTAGATGACAGCTATAACTGGGCAGTTAACGTATAGGGTTACAGTCTGTTTAGAAAGGATCGTCAAAACCAGAGAGTGAGAGGGGTTTGCCTTTCGTCAGGGAGGAGCATGTGAGCGCACGCAGGACGTAACGTGCGCAATATTTTCCGACTCTCTCTAGCGGCAGTGGCTCGGCGTTAGTTTTGGCACAAACTGGAGCTTCAGCATAACTAAGGGAGCTCCGGCTGATGGAATCCCTTCGTATATGAATGTGCAGTTATCTCTTGCCTGTGCCTGCAGTGTGGATAGGTTGTATGGTGGAGCAGGTGGTCGTGACGCAGACAGAGACAGATGGCTTGATGCTGTGTTGTTGAGGCGGCAGCTGGCAGAGTAGCCTTGTTTGCAACCGGTTCCGTACATGTTTGGCTTTAAGTGGAGCCTCAGTGCCAAAAAGGCATCCGTCCCCCGGCTGTGTAGAATCTTGGCTGAGAATACAAGGGCCAAGAAACTGAGGAGACGGTGGGGAAATGTCAGGGATCAAAGATTCCAATCTCCAGCATTATTGCCGTAACCTCTGGGACGAGTTACCAATGGGAAGAGGTCTGAGGCGGCTGTCTGCACACCGGAGCACGTGACATACTGTTTGTCACAATATATGTGATTTTGAGTTCTTTTAATATGTATTGAACAGCTGCCGAGCCTTTAACTATAAGAAATTAATGTATGGGGCACGAGGAGTATTTTGATATTGGAGAAGAGCTCTCTTTAACATAGAGCTTACAAACTATACTACATGTGGTTACGAACTGGGACTATAGATGTGTAAGACTAAATGAATTCCATTCACTATGAGCTAATATCTTGATGGCTGTGTATTGGGTGAACTGCCCTCTCTTCGCGTTTCATGGTGTTCCCCTTCTCACTCACCTCTCTGGGGCACTTTTTTTTGTAAGTTTTGCATTTAAGTTATGTTCCTTTTTTGGGAAGTCTCTGGAGGTATATAAACCCATCATCAATTATGGCTTTCTTTCCCTCCCTATTGGATTAATGTGACTGAACTAAAGAGAACTGATAGAAGATATAGGAGAGAAAGGGGAGAAATACAGAACATATGGAAAGTTTGATGAATTACAACAGACTTTATTAATATATATATAAATAATATATATATATATATATATATATATATATATATATATATATATTTTTTTTTAAATAAATTTTCCCCTTTTTTCCCCTCTCTATTTTTGATGGACTACATGAACTGTTATATATATATATATATATATATATATATATATTGGGATATTTTTAAAAGCATCCTAATATCTGATTGTGAGAGGTACATACCGAATAGGAATAAAATGATAAGAAACAAGAAAAAACCAATGTGGATAAATAGAACTGTAAAGAAAGCAATAAATGACAAAAAGAAAGCATTTAAATCACTAAATCAGGAGGAGAATGAGGAAGCGTTAAAAAACTATAAGGAAAAAAATAGAATATGTAAAAGACAAATAAAAGTAGCCAAACTAGAGACCGAGAGATTAATCGCCAAAGAGAGTAAAACTAACCCTAAAATGTTCTTCAATTATATAAATACTAAAAAGTATAAACCTGAAGGTGTCGGCCCCTTACAGAGTAATGAGGGGGGAGTTGCAGAGAGCGATGAGGAGAAAGCAAAGCTACTAAATAACTTTTTCTCCACTGTATTCACTGAGGAAAATAAACTGTCAGATGAAATGCAGAGTAAAAAAGTAAATTCCCCTTTAAAAGTGTCCTCTCTGACCCAGGAAGAGGTACAGCAACGTCTTAAAAATATTAAAATAGACAAATCACCAGGACCGGATGGCATACACCCCCGTATCCTAAGAGAATTAACTAATGTCATCGACAGACCTTTATTTCTGATATTTAAGGACTCTATACTGACGGGGAGTGTTCCACAGGATTGGCGCATAGCAAATGTGGTGCCAATATATTAAAAAAGGGTCCAAAAACAGAGCCCGGAAACTATAGGCCGGTAAGTTTAACTTCTGTTGTGCGTAAACTGTTTGAAGGTTTTCTGAGAGATGCTATCTTGGAGTACCTCAATGAAAATAAGCAAATAACTCCGTATCAGCATGGCTTCATGAGGGATCTGTCATGTCAAACCAATTTAATTAGTTTCTATGAGGAGGTAAGTTCTAGACTTGACCGCAGCGACTCAATGGATGTCGTATATTTGGACTTCTCCAAAACGTTTGACACAGTACCACATAAAAGGTTAGTATACAAAATGAGAATGCTTGGCCTGGGAGAAAATGTCTGTATGTGGGTTAGTAACTGGCTCAGTGATAGAAAACAGAGGGTGGTTATTAACGGCAGATATTCAGATTGGGTCACTGTCACTAGTGGGGTACCACAGGGGTCTGTATTGGGTCCTCTTCTCTTCAATATATTTATTAATGATATTGTAGAAGGTTTTCATAGTAAAATATCAATTTTTGCAGATGAACTAAACTGTGTAAAGTAATTAATACAGAGGGGGACAGTGCACTGCTACAGCAGGATCTGGATAGACTGGAGGCTTGGTCAGAAAAGTGGCAGATGAGGTTTAACACTGACAAATGTAAGGTTATGCATGTGGGAAGGAATAATGCAAGTCACCAATTTTAGTGAACAGCAAACTAATCTGTAGAAGCCAGTGCCAGACAGCTGCTGCCAAGGCCAATAAGATAATGGGTTGCATCAAAAGGGGCATAGATGCCCATGATGAGAACATAGTCCTGCCACTTTACAAATCACTAGTCAGACCACACATGGAGTACTGTGTACAGTTCTGGGCTCCTGTGAACAAGGCAGACATAGCAGAGCTGGAGAGGGTTCAGAGGAGGGCAACTACAGTACCCAGAAAGATTATTAAAATTAGGGTTATTCACTTTTGAAAAAAGACGACTGAGGGGAGATCTAATAACTATGTATAAATATATCAGGGGTCAGTACAGAGATCTCTCCCATCATCTATTTATCCCGAGGACTGTGACTGTGACGAGGGGACATCCTCTGCGTCTGGAGGAAAGAAAGTTTGTACATAAACATAGAAGAGGATTCTTTACGGTAAGAGCAGTGAGACTGTGGAACTCTCTGCCTGAGGAGGTGGCGATGGTAAGTTCACTAAAAGAGTTCAAGAAGGGCCTGGATGTATTTCTGGAGGGTAATAATATTACAGGTTATAGTTACTAGAGAGGGGTCGTTGATCCAGGTAGTTATTCTGATTGCCTGATTGGAGTCGGGAAGGAATTTTTCCCCCTAAAGTGAGGAAAATTGGCTTCTACCTCACAGGGGTTTTTTTGCCTTCCTCTGGATCAACTTGTAGGAAAACAGGCTGAACTGGATGGACAAATGTCTTTTTTCGGCCTTACAAACTATGTTACTATGTTACTATGTTACTATGTATGTATATATATAATGTTAATTAAATCATGCATAATTAATTCTCATTTGAATCATGTTGTTATCTGAACTATGCATAATTTATTTATTGAGATCTATTTTTAAAATATTAAGGGCTTTTGAAAGTGGAGGAGGGGAGGGAGAGGAGGGAGCGGGAGGTGAAGGGAAGAGGGAGGTGAGGTAGGTAGAAATGATTGAAGAAAAGGAGGAAAACAGGCAGCGCCACTTGTGTGAAATCAGCAGGCTGGTTTGACAGAATGAAAGCATATAATGCGCTCACCTTTAGTAGTTGTGAAAAGTCACAACAGACTGCAGATCGCGTTGCTGGTAATTTATGGACCCCACCAGCGTCAGGGGTTTCCTTTTAGACTGCGGCCCACGATCCTCGGGTCCCCAATGGTGAAGATACCAATCCGGGGCTCGATAGTAGTATAGGAAAAAACAGGGTTGTTGGATCGTTTCTAGTCACGGCGCTGTCTTTTTCAGGAGTACAAAAACACTCTGTGCTCAATTATTAGAGTGTTATATTTATTTTAGTATATAAAAGAAACAAAGGTCTACGCGTTTCGGAGGATCAGTGCCTCCTTCTTCAGGACAATAATAATAACATATAGTGCAAACGATAGTGCCTTTAAAAGGCCGTTTTTGGCGCCAAGAGTAAAAAAGGGGGCGTGGTCATGGCCCTTTTTTTTTTTTTTTATAAACTTTCTTACAAAAAATATATAAAATACAAAAGAAACAGAGTCAGGCGCGTCAAAAGTGCCTAATTAAAATGTATGAAGAAAAGGATAAAAATACAGGCATGTTCACACTATTTGAAGATCGGCGTTTTGGCGCGTGAATGGGATCGGGGGGTGGGTTGGGGGTGTGTCAGGTTCTGTAATGCCCCAACGCATCACAGATTATCCCGATATGGATCCCGGGCCTTGATGCAGAACGTTGTAACCATCATGGAGGCTATGCGGCTTGGGTG
Source organism: Rhinella marina (assembly GCA_900303285.1). NCBI lineage: Eukaryota > Metazoa > Chordata > Amphibia > Anura > Bufonidae > Rhinella > Rhinella marina. Next base: position 11,520 of record ONZH01019738.1, on the reverse strand, counting down.
AGAGACTGCAATCTTCCCCGATCCCATTCACGCGCCAAAACGCCGATCTTCAAATAGTGTGAACATGCCTGTATTTTTATCCTTTTCTTCATACATTTTAATTAGGCACTTTTGACGCGCCTGACTCTGTTTCTTTTTGTATTTTATATATTTTTTGTAAGAAAGTTTATAAAAAAAAAAAGGGCCATGACCACGCCCCCTTTTTTACTCTTGGCGCCAAAAACGGCCTTTTAAAGGCACTATCGTTTGCACTATATGTTATTATTATTGTCCTGAAGAAGGAGGCACTGATCCTCCGAAACGCGTAGACCTTTGTTTCTTTTATATACTAAAATAAATATAACACTCTAATAATTGAGCACAGAGTGTTTTTGTACTCCTGAAAAAGACAGCGCCGTGACTAGAAACGATCCAACAACCCTGTTTTTTCCTAGGTAGAAATGATTAGGATACTTAAATGTCTATCAAATAGAGCAATGGCAAAGCAAACAGGAGGAAAGAGAGGGGAGTTTAGAAAATGCTACTTCCCCGGGAATGAAAAAAGCAGATCGTACTAATTAATAAATTAATAACCAGTATGAGTAAATAAGAGAACTCTCCAAAAACTGTTCAACATAAGAATGATGATGAGTTTCAAGATAGAGAAGGATCTTTTTTCCAGTTAGAAGATCAAAATACTTCCAATATTATAAGTAAAGAAGGAATAAGTGAAGACTCCATGAGCATAGAGCATATATCAGAAAGTGACACTGGTAAAAAATAAACAGTGAGTAGAGATGAGCGAACATGCTCTTCCGAGCTTGGTGCTCGTTCGAGCAATAGGGTATTCGTACATGCTCGATACTCGGACGAGCATATCGCGATCCTCAAGGAAATGGCATCTTCCTCTTCCTTCTTCTTGTTAGGCGCCTTTTCTCAGCCAATCAACATACAGGAGAGTCTTTGGTACCTCCTAGCATCACGTGGGACCCCTACAAGTCGATAGCAGGGATTGGCTGGCCAGATCAGATGACCTGGGAATATAAGAATCTGGTCCTGCACTGCTCGCGTCAGACGCCGCCTGCATGAGATTAGGGATAGAGCTGCTGTCTGTCAGGGAGAGTGCTAGGACCTCAATTTAGATGTTGGTTAGGCAGGAATCATTCTCAAAGAACCCAACAGCCATTCTAAGTAGAGATGAGCGAGTAGTGAAATATTCGAAAGTTCGAAATTCGATTCGAATAGACCGCGAAATTCGACTATTCGACCAAATATCGAATCCCATTAAAGTCTATGGGAAAAAAATGCTCGCCACTTGGAAATCTCAATTCGACCACTTGGAGGTCACCAAGTCCACCCTGAAACCTCAGAAAAGGATGCCAACACTGCTGGAATGCAACTGGGACAGCAGGGGAAGCATGTCTGGGTGCATATAACGCGCCCAAGTCGCACTATTACGCCACTATCACAGCCTCTCAACAATACACTCCAAAGACAATCTAACCTCTCTGTAAAGTGAGACCATACAAGGAAACCTTCTTTCCTCAACATTGCCATGGACCCCAAGCCAAACTAGACAAAAAAGAAGATACAATTCTGCACCCCTTAAAATCACGTTGCCTATGACAACCACAGATGGCATAGGCAAGGGGGAAAGCAAATAGACCCCACCCCTAATTGTCATTGTGTGTGTGTGTGTGAAATGTGGTCAGACATGTCTTCTTTAAAATGTAAAAACAACTCAAACACATGCAGAAGCCTTAAAATGCCCAAATTGTTGGCGCTTGAGATGTCAGTGACCCGACCTGGCCCAGTGTCATGTCTAGCAGGTAAAGCAGTGGGGATGTTAAGGGATGCGTAGGACCGCAAAAGGCAGGAAGAGGCCGTGGGCTGGCCAGAGGCTCATGGAAAATTTTGTGGAGGCCCAAGAGGTGAGACCTCTTAAACATTTTGTGGAGGCCCAAGAGGTGACACCTCTTAAAAATTATGTGGAGGCCCAAGAGGTGAGACCTGTTAAACATTTTGTGGAGGCCCAAGAGGTGAGACGTATTAAAAATTATGTGGAGGCCCAAGAGGTGACACCTCTTAAACATTTTGTGCAGGCCCAAGAGGTGAGACCTCTTAAAAATTATGTGGAGGCCCAAGAGGTGAGACCTGTTAAAAATTATGTGGAGGCCCAAGAGGTGAGACGTGTTAAAAATTATGTGGACGCCCAAGAGGTGAGACGTGTTAAAAATTATGTGGAGGCCCAAGAGGTGAGACCTCTTAAACATTTTGTGCAGGACCAAGAGGTGAGACCTCTTAAAAATTATGTGGAGGCCCAAGAGGTGAGACCTCTTAAAAATTTTGTGGAGGCCCAAGAGGTGAGACCTCTTAAAAATTATGTGGAGGCCCAAGAGGTGAGACTTGTTAAAAATTATGTGGAGGCCCAAGAGGAGAGACGTGTTAAAAATTATGTGGAGGCCCAAGAGGTGAGACCTGTTAAACATTTTGTGGAAGCCCAAGAGGTGAGACCTCTTAAAAATTATGTGGAGGCCCAAGAGGTGAGACCTGTTAAACATTTTGTGGAGGCCCAAGAGGTGAGACCTGTTAAACATTTTGTGGAAGCCCAAGAGGTGAGACCTGTTAAACATTTTGTGGAGGCCCAAGAGGTGAGACCTGTTAAACATTTTGTGGAGGCCCAAGAGGTGACACCTCTTAAAAATTATGTGGAGGCCCAAGAGGTGAGACCTCTTAAAGATTTTGTGGAGGCCCAAGAGGTGACACCTCTTAAAAATTATGTGGAGGCCCAAGAGGTGACACCTCTTAAACATTTTGTGCAGGCCCAAGAGGTGAGACCTCTTAAAAATTATGTGCAGGCCCAAGAGGTGTGACCTGTTAAAAATTATGTGGAGGCCCAAGAGGTGAGACCTCTTAAACATTTTGTGGAGGCCCAAGAGGTGACACCTCTTAAAAATTATGTGGAGGCCCAAGAGGTGAGACCTGTTAAACATTTTGTGGAGGCCCAAGAGGTGAGACGTATTAAAAATTATGTGGAGGCCCAAGAGGTGACACCTCTTAAACATTTTGTGCAGGCCCAAGAGGTGAGACCTGTTAAAAATTTTGTGGAGGCCCAAGAGGTGAGACCGGTTAAAAATTATGTGGAGGCCCAAGAGGTGAGACCTCTTAAACATTTTGTGGAGGCCCAAGAGGTGACACCTGTTAAACATTTTGTGGAGGCCCAAGAGGTGAGACGTATTAAAAATTATGTGGAGGCCCAAGAGGTGACACCTCTTAAACATTTTGTGGAGGCCCAAGAGGTGAGACCTGTTAAAAATTTTGTGGAGGCCCAAGAGGTGAGACCGGTTAAAAATTATGTGGAGGCCCAAGAGGTGAGACCTCTTTAACAGGTGTCACCTCTTGGGCCTCCACATAATTTTTAAGAGGTGTCACCTCTTGGGCCTCCACAAAATGTTTAACAGGTGTCACCTCTTGGGCCTCCACATAATTTTTAAGAGGTGTCACCTCTTGGGCCTCCACAAAATGTTTAACATTTTGTGGAGGCCCAAGAGGTGAGACCGGTTAAAAATTATGTGGAGGCCCAAGAGGTGAGACCTCTTAAACATTTTGTGGAGGCCCAAGAGGTGACACCTCTTAAAAATTATGTGGAGGCCCAAGAGGTGAGACCTGTTAAACATTTTGTGGAGGCCCAAGAGGTGAGACGTATTAAAAATTATGTGGAGGCCCAAGAGGTGACACCTCTTAAACATTTTGTGCAGGCCCAAGAGGTGAGACCTCTTAAAAATTATGTGGAGGCCCAAGAGGTGAGACCTGTTAAAAATTATGTGGAGGCCCAAGAGGTGAGACGTGTTAAAAATTATGTGGACGCCCAAGAGGTGAGACGTGTTAAAAATTATGTGGAGGCCCAAGAGGTGAGACCTCTTAAACATTTTGTGCAGGACCAAGAGGTGAGACCTCTTAAAAATTATGTGGAGGCCCAAGAGGTGAGACCTCTTAAAAATTTTGTGCAGGCCCAAGAGCTGAGACCGGTTAAAAATTATGTGGAGGCCCAAGAGGTGAGACCTGTTAAAAATTACGAGGAGGCCCAAGAGGTGAGACCTCTTAAACATTTTGTGGAGGCCCAAGAGGTGAGCCATAAACATATAAATTTTTCTTATTTACGGAGCAATTCTACGGCGGTTAAGGAGGAGGAGGAGGAGGAGGTGGAGGAGGAAATGGCACTTCATACAGATGGCACTTCACTTTTGGCTGCTTTCCACGGTTGGAGAAGCAAAGTCCGGGTCAATCCACTTGCTGTTCATTTTGATTAGCGTCAGCCTGTCGGCACTGTCGGTTGACAGGCGGCTGCGCTTATCGGTTATAATGCCCCCGGCTGCGCTGAACACCCTTTCTGATAGCACGCTGGCGGCAGGGCAGGCAAGCACCTCCAAGGCGTACAGGGACAGTTCCAGCCACGTGTCCAACTTGGAGACCCAGTAAGTGTAGGACGCCGAGGGATCGGGGAGGACAGGGTTACGGTCTGCCAGGTACTCCCGCAACATCCGCCGATACTTGTCCCTCCTGCTGATAGCGGGCCCCGCAGTGATGGAAGTTGCACGAGGGGGTGCCATGAACGTGTCCCACACCTTGGAGAGTGTTCCCCTGGTGGCTGTGGGCCTGATGGATGTTGTGGGACTCTGGGAGACCCTCTCCTCTCTGCCGCCAGCGATGGTGGGTGGGAAAATCTCCATCATGTTCTGCACGAGTTCCCTCTGGTATTCCAGCAATCGATTTGTCCTCTCCTCTACCGGAATAAAAGAGGAGACGTTATCTTTATACCGGGGGTCCAGGAGTGCGAAGACCCAGTACAGTTTGTTCTCCACTATCCGGACAACACGTGTATCCCGGGAAAAGCAGCCCAGCATGAAGTCAGCCATGTGTGCCAGACTCTGAATAGGCATGACCTCACTGCCCCCACCAGAAGGATCACTTGCCATTTCCTCCTCTTCCTCTTCCGCCTCCTCTCCGCCCCATCCGCGCTGAACCAATGGGACGCACACAGCCTGACTGCTACCCTCGCCGCCAGCATCCTCCTCCTCTTCCACAGCCACCTCCACGTCGTCCTCCTCCTCATCCTCCTCCTCCTGCAACTGCCACCGTGAAGCAGACAAAAGTGTGGTCTGACTGTGTAGCTCCGTTGCGTCTCCTCCTACCCCCGTCTCCTCTGCGTGCAATGCGTTCTCCCTTATTGCGATGAGGGATTCTTTAAGGACGCCTAGGAGCGGGATGGTTACGCTCACTATAGCGTCCTCGCTGCTGACCTTCTTGGTGGACTCCTCAAAGATACGCAGTACATCGCATATGTCTGCCATCCATGGCCACTCGTGGTTGGCAAACTGAGGGAGCTGAGTTGGAGGCACGCGTGGATTCATAATCTGGTACTCCATCAATGCTCTCTGCTGCTCACACACCCTGGCCAACATGGAATAGGTGGAATTCCAGCGAGTCGGCAGGTCGCACAACAGCCGATGTTCAGGCAAATGGAGGCGTTGCTGGAGTTTTTTTAAGCTAGCAGCAGCTACAGTTGACTTACGAAAGTGAGCGCACAAGCGCCGCACTTTCACCAGTAGCTCTGCCAGGTTGGGGTAAGTCTTTAGAAATTTTTGGACTACCAGATTAAAAACGTGGGCCAGGCATGGTACGTGATTGAGTTCGGCAAGCTCCAGAGCCGCCACCAGGTTACGGCCGTTATCGCACACGACCATGCCTGGTCCTAGCTGCAGCGGCGACAGCCACATCTCCGTCTGCTGCAATATGGCGTCCCTCACCTCTGGGGCGCTGTGCTTCCTGTCGCCCAAGCTGATGAGCTTTAGCACCGCCTGCTGACGTCTCCCCGCGCCAGTGCTGCAACGCTTCCAGCTAGCGGCTGAGGGAGATGTTAAGGCACAGGAGGAGGAGGAGGAGGAGGAGGGGGGTTTATCAGAACCCATGCTGGCAATCTTGGGCGGGGGTGGTAGGTAGGCCGTCTCTGTTTGCGACCCCGTCCCCGCTTCCACTACATTCACCCAGTGTGCCGTCAAAGAGATGTAGCGTCCCTGGCCGCAAGCGCTTGTCCACGAGTCGGTGGTCAAGTGGACCTTTGCGCTGACTGCGTACCTCAGGGCCCCTGATGTACGCCGTGCTGGTGCAGGGCGGGGACGGCACTCCGGGAAAAGTAGTGGCGGCTGGGGACGGAATAGCGAGGTGCGGCAGCCGCCATCAGGTCGCGGAAGGCCTGCGTCTCCACAAGCCTAACGGCAATCTCCAGGGCCAGCAGTTTGGAGATGTGGCAGTTTAAGGCTTGGGCTTGGGGGTGACTCGAGGCGTACTTCCGCCTGCGGTCGAACGCCTGCGAGATGGACAGTTGTTGGGACGAGGAGTGTGAGGGTGCAGGCGAAGAGGCGGGGGAAGGGGAGGCTGAAGGAGAAGGCCCCAAAGTAGCCGAGGCAGAGGCAGATGTGGAGGTGTCCTGGCTGGAGGTCTGGACCGCAGTGGCAGCACACAACAAAGGGGAAGAGGCAGTGGCAGCAGGACCGGGCGCAGTTTGTATTGCGTTTGCTCTCTCCCACTCAGCCCAGTGCTTGACTTCCAAGTGACGCCGCATGCCTGAGGTGGTCAGATTGCTCTTCTCAGAGCCCCTACTCAGTTTTGAGTGGCAGAGTGTGCAAACCGCGCTCAGTTTGTCATCCGCACAAACATTAAAAAATCTCCACACCACAGAAGTACGAGGCCTCGATGGGGGAGCTTCGCGCGACTGCCCGCTGCCGGGAACAGCTTCGGCCGTGCTGGCTGTGGCCTCACTACTTTGTCTGGACTGTCCTCTGCCTGTGGACATCCCTCTGCCTGTGGACATCCCTCTGCCTGTGGACATCCCTCTGCCTCTGGACATCCCTCTGCCTCTTGCTGCCTTTTTCGGTGCTGCGCAGACCACCACCTCTCCACTGCTTTCCCCGCTGGACATCACCCCTGGCCAAGTGGGGTCGGTCATTTCGTCATCCACCACCTCCTCTTCCTCACTCTGCTCCTCCTCCTGCCCACTGGACATTCCAACAGCCTCCCTTGATGGCAACTGCGTCTCATCATCATCATCGCTCATGATAACAGATGCTGGTTCAGGGTCCACATCAGCAGGAGATGGCGAAAACTCAAGGGTTTGGGCATCACTACAAACAAATTCCTCTCCTAGCTCCTGGGATTCTTCCGGCACATCTGAAAAAGGACCCGAAAAGAGCTCCTGGGAGGGGTCAAGGGTGGGATGACTCTGTTGGCCAGGTGTGGAGGAAGGAGGGTCAGAGTGAGACTGTGTGGATGACTGGCTGGTGGACAACTGTGTGGAAGCGCTATCGGCTATCCATTGCACCACCTGTTCAACCTGCTCAGGCCTCAACAGCGGTGTAACCCGCCCCCTGCTTAACTGTCCCATAAAGGCAGGGATTCTGGATGAGCGGGATCCTGGCTGACCCTCACCAGCACGCATTGTATCCCCACTGGCTTCAACAAGGCCCCCAACAGCATTTCCGCGCCCCCGTCCTCGTCCACGTCCTATTCCGCTAGCCCCCCGCCGCATTTTTTTTTTTTTTTTTACAATATTTTGCCTTCACAGCCGTGAAATTAGTTTGCAAGAGAACGCACAGTACAGTTGCCAATTATAATGCCTATATATTGTATTTTTCAAGGTGCACAGCCGTGTACTAAGTGATCAGACGGTGTGTATGAACACCAGGTATGAGAAATTACTTTGCAAGAGAACGCACAGTACAGTTGCCAATTATAATGCCTATATATAGTATTTTTCAAGGTACACAGCCGTGTACTAAGTGATCAGACGGTGTGTATGAACACCAGGTATGAGAAATTACTTTGCAAGAGAACGCACAGTACAGTTGGCAATTGTAAGGCCTATATATTGTATATTTCAAGGTACACAGCCGTGTACTAAGTGATCAGACGGTGTGTATGAACACCAGGTATGAGAAATTACTTTGCAAGAGAACGCACAGTACAGTTGCCAATTGAAAGGCCTATATATTGTATTTTTCAAGGTACACAGCCGTGTACTAAGTGATCAGACGGTGTGTATGAACACCAGGTATGAGAAATTACTTTGCAAGAGAACGCACAGTACAGTTGCCAATTGTAAGGCCTATATATTGTATATTTCAAGGTACACAGCCGTGTACTAAGTGATCAGACGGTGTGTATGAACACCAGGTATGAGAAATTACTTTGCAAGAGAACGCACAGTACAGTTGCCAATTGAAAGGCCTATATATTGTATTTTTCAAGGTACACAGCCGTGTACTAAGTGATCAGACGGTGTGTATGAACACCAGGTATGAGAAATTAGTTTGCAAGAGAACGCACAGTACAGTTGCCAATTATAAGGCCTATATATTGTATATTTCAAGGTACACAGCCGTGTACTAAGTGATCAGACGGTGTGTATGAACACCAGGTATGAGAAATTACTTTGCAAGAGAACGCACAGTACAGTTGCCAATTGAAAGGCCTATATATTGTATATTTCAAGGTACACAGCCGTGTACTAAGTGATCAGACGGTGTGTATGAACACCAGGTATGAGAAATTACTTTGCAAGAGAACGCACAGTACAGTTGCCATTATAAGGCCTATATATTGTATTTTCAAGGTACACAGCCGTGTACTAAGTGATCAGACGGTGTGTATGAACACCAGGTATGAGAAATTACTTTGCAAGAGAACGCACAGTACAGTTGCCAATTGTAAGGCCTATATATTGTATATTTCAAGGTACACAGCCGTGTACTAAGTGATCAGACGGTGTGTATGAACACCAGGTATGAGAAATTACTTTGCAAGAGAACGCACAGTACAGTTGCCAATTATAAGGCCTATATATTGTATTTTTCAAGGTACACAGCCGTGTACTAAGTGATCAGACGGTGTGTATGAACACCAGGTTATGAGAAATTACTTTGCAAAGAACGCACAGTACAGTTGCCATTGAAGGCCATAATTGTATATTTCAAGGTACACAGCCGTGTACTAAGTGATGTCAGACGTGTGTATGAACACCAGGATGAGAAATTACTTTGCAAGAGACGCACAGTACAGTTGCCAATTATAATGGTATATATTGTATTTTTCAAGGTACACAGCCGTGTACTAAGTGATCAGACGGTGTGTATGAACACCAGGTATGAGAAATTACTTTGCAAGAGAACGCACAGTACAGTTGCCAATTATAAGGCCTATATATTTTATAGTTTCAAGGTACACAGCAGTAGTGCCAAATATAGTTTGGTATGTAGCAGAGCACCTAATACACCACTAAATGCTTCTGTCTACTCCAGCAGCTATCCTGAATACAGCAGACGTTCTTGCAGAGTGTATATTGTAGTAAAGCTATCACTGCACTATAGTAGCCCTGATAAGGGTTTTAATCACGCTCCTGCCTGTCCAACGCAAAACCTATCTCTCCCTTCTCCAGCCTCTGTCCCTGACTAAGTTCACGCAGCATATGCGTACGAGCAGGAAGAGCTGAGTTTTTAATATTCGAGGTCACATGGTTTTTCCAGCCAATGCATGTAGACGCCGTTTTCGCGCTGCCAGCGTGCTCAGCGTGCCTGTCATACCCCCCCTGCATGGTGATTGGTGGAAAAAGAGCGCCAGGGAAGGTGGGAGGGGAAACGAATTCTAAGTGCGCCATTGCCGTTATACTCGAAAGAAATCGAGCACGCCGAATATCGTAGTATTCGATCGAATACCAGCTCGATCGAACACTACTCGCTCATCTCTAATTCTAAGGGCTACAAGCACCTTTTTTTTTTTTGGTCTCCTCCTGGCTGGGACTTGTAGTGAAGTCATATATACTACAGTGCAGTGAAAAATTCTGTCGTGTGCTGCACACTAGCCGGAGTGTAGAAAATATGTTTTTTCTCTCAGTTATATATCCTACAGTGCAGTGAAAAATTGAGTGGTTTGCGGTGCAATAGCCGCCGTCTAAAGACTACGTTTTTCTTCTCAGTCATATATACTACAGTGCAGTGCAAAATTCTGTCGTGTGCTGCACTCTAGCCGGAGTGTAGAAAATATACGCTTTTTCTCTCAGTTATATATCCTACAGTGCAGTGAAAAATTCTGTCGTGTGCTGCACACTAGCCGGAGTGTAGAAAATATATGTTTTTTCTCTCAGTTATATATCCTATAGTGCAGTGAAAAATTGAGTGGTTTGCGGTGCAATAGCCGCCGTCTAAAGACAACGTTTTTCCACTCAGTCATATATACTACAGTGCAGTTCAAAATTGTGTCGTGTGCTGCACACTAGCCGGAGTGTAGAAAATATAAGTTTTTTTTTCTCTCAGTTATATATACTACAGTGCAGTGAAAAATTAAGTGGTTTCCGGTACAATAGCCGCCATTTAAAGACTACGTTTTTTCTCTCATTTATATATACACTACAGTGCAGTGAAAATTCTGTTGTGTGCTGCACACTAGCCGGAGTGTAGAAAATATATGTTTTTTCTCTCAGTTATATATCCTACAGTGCAGTGAAAAACTGAGTGGTTTGCGGTGCAATAGCCGCCGTCTAAAGACTACGTTTTTCGTCTCAGTCATATATCCTACAGTGCAGTGCAAAATTGTGTCGTGTGCTGCACACTAGCCGGAGTGTAGAAAATATATGTTTTTTCTTTCAGTTAAATATCCTACAGTGCAGTGAAAAATGGAGTGGTTTGCGGTGCAATAGCCGCCGTCTAAAGACTACGTTTTTCCACTCAGCCATATATACTACAGTGCAGTGCAAAATTCTGTTGTGTGCTGCACACTAGCCGGAGTGTAGAAAATGTACGTTTTTTTCTCTCAGTTATGTATATCCTATAGGGCAGTGAAAAATTTAGTGTTTGCGGTGCAATAGCCGCCGTCTAAATACTACGTTTTTCCTCTCAGTCATATATCCTACAGTGCATTGCAAAATTGTGTCGTGTGCTGCACACTAGCCGGAGTGTAGAAAATATATGTTTTTTCTCTCAGTTATATATCCTACAGTGCAGTGAAAAATTGAGTGGTTTGCGGTGCAATAGCCGCCATCTAAAGACTAAGTTTTTCACCTCAGTCATATATACTACAGTGCAGTGCAAAATTGTGTCGTGTGCTGCATACTAGCCGGAGTGTAGAAAATATATGTTTTTTCTGTCAGTTAAATATCCTACAGTGCAGTGAAAAATGGAGTGGTTTGCGGTGCAATAGCCGCCGTCTAAAGACTACGTTTTTCCACTCAGTCATATATACTACAGTGCAGTGCAAAATTATGTTGTGTGCTGCACACTAGCCGGAGTGTAGAAAATATACGTTTTTTTCTCTCAGTTATATATATCCTACAGGGCAGTGAAAAATTTAGTGTTTGCGGTGCAATAGCCGCCGTCTAAAGACTACGTTTTTCCTCTCAGTCATATATCCTACAGTGCAGTGCAAAATTGTGTCGTGTGCTGCACACTAGCCGGAGTGTAGAAAATATATGTTTTTTCTCTCAGTTATATATCC
>ONZH01019737.1:0-30969 GCA_900303285.1 Rhinella marina | reverse complement strand
TGGGTGCAAAAATCCTTCAATCGGACTGGTGACCAAAGTCCACTTGAATAAATCAGAAAAAGGAAGGCAGTACTCCAGTATAAAATGGAAAAATAATTTATTGACCCATCAAACAGCAACTGCTGCAACAGCTGTTTGATGGGTCAATAAAACATCCATTTTTCCACTTTATACTGGAGTGCTTCCTTCCTTTTTCTGGTTTAAATAGATAGATATTTAAAACAAAACCAGAAAAAAACAGCAGCACAGTCACTAGAGTAGGCAGTGTGCATTCCCACCGGGACCACAGGCACATGGTCCACTATCAGATCCAAAAAATAAATAAATAAGGCAGCTCTCCAATAAACGGTGAATAGGGTGTTGGACCTGGTATATTCCCCAAGCAACGCTTCCGCCCAGCACAATGAGGCAGGCCTCATTGTGCTGGGCTGAAACATTGCTTGGGGAATAAACTGGGTCCAACGCCCTATTCACCGTTTATTGGAGTGCTGCCTTGTTTTTCTGTTTTATAGATAGATATAAAAAAACAATACAGTGTACACATATATTGCACCCTATAAATTAGCCTCTGAAAAAAAAAATATTGAAACGGCAGAAACACCTCATTGCTCATCTCACTGTCCTTTACGTAACATTTAAAATATTCTGAATAAGGGGGGGGGGCAATTACATTTTTGAATATTTCCATAGGACACCTTTAACAGCTGTTCCCAAATCTGGTGCTTACACATAAACTCTTATATTTTGAGTGATATTTCAGCATCTTCCTCATGTACTCCTTTAGTAGCTTAGTCAGTTTTCTAATGGCCCCAATTTCAAGCACAATAAAAACTCTGCCCCTTAAAGGGGTATTCCGGTTACCATAAATATAACTTATGTTTTAGACTAACTCATCATCTCTAGTAACTGTAACCTGTAATATTATTACCCTCCAAAAATACATCCAGGCCTCTCTTGAACTTTTAGTGAACTCACCATCACCTCCTCCTCAGGCAGAGAGTTCCATAGTCTCACTGCTCTAACCGTAAAGAATCCTCTTCTATGTTTGTGTACAAACCTTCTTTCCTCCAGACGCAGAGGATGGCCCCTCGTCACAGTCCTGGGGATAAATAGATGATGGGAGAGATCTCTGTACTGACCTCTGATATATTTATACATAGTTATTAGATCTCCCCTCAGTCGTCTTTTTTCTAAAGTGAATAACCCTAATTTTGATAATCTTTCTGGGTACTGTAGTGCACCCATTCCAGTTATTACTTTAGTTGCCCTCCTCTGAACCCTCTCCAGCTCTGCTATGTCTGCCTTGTTCACAGGAGCCCAGAACTACATGGTAATGGATTGCAAGGTAAAATGAAGCTTTGGTTATATGCATAGTATGGGTTCTGGTTGGGTCACAGCTTGCAGCCTCAATGCAGTTTTTTAAAAATTAAAGGGGTTGTCCGGGTTCAGAGAAGAACCCGGACATACCTGCAATTTCACCCAGGCAGCCCGCCTGAAGAGGGCATCGGAGCATCCTATGCTCCGATGCCCTCCTTTGCCCTGCGCTAATTAGCGCGCAGGGCAAAGGAATTTCGCCGGGTTCCGGTGACGTACCGGTCCCTGCCGGGCAGAGGCTTCCGCCCGGCAGTGAGTCAGGTGACGTCATCGGCCGCTGATGGACAGGCTTCAGCGCTGCCCTAGCCAGTAAAACGGCTAGGGCAGCGCTAAAGCCGGCCCATTAAGGCCAGGTGACGTCACCGAACTCACTGCCGGGCGGACAGTACCCGCCCGGCAGCGAGTATTTACAAAACAAGAGACCTTGCCCTGCGCGATCTAGCGGCAGGGCAAGGGGGGGCATCGGAGCATGAGATGCTCCGATGTCCTCTTCAGGCAGGCTGCCTGGGTGAAATTGCAGGTATGTCCGGGTTCTTCTCTGAACCCGGACAACCCCTTTAAGTTACTTTACCAGAATACCCCTTTAAGATTTGAAGGGCTACCCCAACTCTAGTCACTACCTGGTGGAGTGTAGCTCCTTTTCAATGACAATATGGACTTTGCGTGACACGTGGGCAGGAGAGTTTTTTATTTTTATCAGGAAATATTTTGTTAAAACATATTTTTTATGTGACCGTCCATTAATATTTCCTATTTGCTGTAGCTCACTTGTCAGCTTTACTGTGTAGACTGTGACTGATGCATGCACAGAGCAGCAATGTATACTGTACCTTGCTTCATCACAGTTTACCTTGCTGCACTGTTCATACCCAAGGGATACATGGCAACAATGTGTGCATGAGATTTCAAGGAGCCCGGTTGTGGATATATCGGGCATAGGGCGCAGTAATAAATACTGTCCCATGAAGGCATGCACTTCTTAATACAGTTGGCTCATTTTACTCCAGTGAAATTCAGTTTAAGGGCTCATGCACACGACCGTATGTATTTTGCGGTCCGCAAAAAATACAGATGACGTCAGTGTGCATTCCGTATTTTGTTGAACGGAACAGCTGGCCCCTAATAGAACAGTCCTATCCTTGTATGTAATGCAGACAATAATAGAACATGTTCTATTTTCTTGCGGAACATATACGGACATACGGAAACGGAATGCACACGGAGTACCTTCGTTTTTTTGGCAGAGCCATTAAAATTAATGGTTTGGCATACTGTTCCCATAAAAAAACAGAACATACACGTAAAGAAAATACGTTCATGTGCATGAGCCCCTATGGCTACATGCACAGAAACATATTTTGTTTCCGTGTCCATTCCCTTTTTTTACAGATTGGACAAGGACCCATTCATTTCTATGGGTCCGCAAAAATTGCGGACACCACACCGTGTGCTGTCCACATCCGTATGTCTGTTCCGTAGCCCCGCAAAAAATATAGAGCATGTCCTATTCTTGTCGGTTTTGCCGACAAGGATAGGCATTGTTACAATGGATCCACAAAAAAAAACTGATGCAATACGGATGTCTAAAGGGCCTTCAATACGTATTTTTTGCAGATCACTGTTTTGCAGAACGCTAAACACATACAGTCGTGTGAATGCAGCCTAAGACTGCCATATGAAAATGCCATTCTTGATACATTTTCTCATTATCTATTAGGAAGTTGCCAAACTTCTCATTATTCATGGTCTAAGATTCATTTTCATAAAGACGTTAATATTGATCCCTAGAAATTCAAAAATTAGGTTGTTTTTCATTATGAATATTCATTTTATTTTTTAAATTATTCATCCATTTTTTTTCCTATCGATTTACGAAAAGCTTTAATTAACTAGAGTCACAGAACATCCGCCATCATTAACATTCAGATTTTTTTTTCTTTCCAGTTAGGTTCTTTGTACTTCGATTGCATATGTTAACACACATCAGTGTTGTGCGCTTCCTCTGTCTTTTGTTAGCATATTGTATCTTCATATTTTATAATTAGCATTCCCCATTAATGAGTTTTGGCACTAACCAGCCACTGGTTACACTAATTAGTCTATGCTGTGTTTTGTTACCGTCCATTAATACTTTACTAGTTTTTATTAGTTTTCATTAGCATTCACTAGTATTAGCTGTTAAGCGTGGTCTTTTGCTTTTATTAACACTTTGCTGCATTTTCTAACAGTTCGAAGCATCCGCTGGTTATATTTGCAAGCGCTCATTAGTAATCGTGTCATCAGTAATTAGTTTCCATTAATGTGCAAGCTATATGCTTACATTCAGATTTATTCACTTGAAGGAATATCATTAGCACTATCTCTTTAGTAAGGTTGGGCACATGATGATTACACATTTATTTGTACCCTTCTCAATGTGAATCGCCACGTTTTATGTTGTTGTTAGGTCCTACTTTCAGTGCGGATTCATTTTATACCTTAATAACTGGTAGTTCATTTTTTTCAGATACATAGCTCCAAATCCCCTGTATAGATATAGAGCTAAATGACAAACTGCTAACTGCCTGCAGCCACCACTAGGGGGAGCTTACGAGTTTACTGCATACTGTTTATACATTGAGCTCAATAATAACGCAGTAAGCAGTAACCTGTTTAAATATAGGGTTGGGATTCCTTTTAACCCCTTATCAACCAGAATATAGTGGTGTCTTGGTTTTACAATGGCTGTTTAGGGGACTTCAGGGGATTTTGACAATACGCACTGTACAATACTGAGGCTTTTGCTAACAGCCTTGGGCATCAGGTCACTGATCAAGGTAGTTCTCCAATCATTTGACCCCTTAGATGCCATGGTCAACAGTGACCTCTTCCTCTGTCAGCCCATTGATGCCCTGCCACACAATTGCGGGGGGAGGGTGATGCTTTACTATAGCAGCAGGGGACCTAACATAGGCCCCCAGGTGTTATAAGCATATCTCTAAGGGTTCATGCACAGGACTGTATTTATTTTGCGGTCTGCAAATTGCGGATCCGTTAAACACGGATACGACCAAGTGCATGCCACCATTTATTTTTTAACTCCACCAGCAATGTCCTATACTGGTCCACAAAATGGACAAGAATAGGACATGTTCTATCTTTTCTGCATTGAAATGAATGGGTCCACATCTGATCCGAAAAAATGTGGATCGGATGTGGACGAAACATATGGTCTAATGCAGGGATCAGCAACCTTTGGCACTCCAGCTGTTGTGAAACTACAATTCCCAGCATGCTCCATTTATTTCGATGAGTGTTCTTAGAAGAGCAGAGCAAAGTATGCATGATGGGAGTTGTAGTTTCCCGGCAGCTGGAGTGCCAGAGGTTGCCTACCCCTGGTCTAGTGCATGAGATCTAATAGTGTGTCTGCCATTATAACACTGACCATGAATTTTAAAGCAGAAAGAAACTTCGTGGCACTCTGCCCAAGTTGCTAGGTGTCAGGTTCCCAACCAGGTTGTAATAGAAAAGATTAATCTTTTCTACTTCTACCATAAATTTCAAAGCATCATAAAAATAATCAAACAATTGCTGCTTCACAGCCTCTGTGGGGGTGGGGAGGCAATTAAAATATTATTAAAGTTAATTCTACTTATTTTTTATGATAAACAGCAAAAAAATTGCAAAAAGCAATGGCAAAATTGCTGTTTTTATCATGACAATATATGTGCACGTACAGTGTGATCATAATAGGTTCCTGAGACCAATGCTGGAATAGTTTTTACATTAGGAAGCTAAACCACACATTCGTCTTCAAACAACATTTTTCTTGCATAGTCTGCAAAATTTGCTCTGGTTATTTGCATTCTGGGAAGTGTATTCTTTAAAGGCTATGTACACCTTCAGGGGCAATTTTTGTTTATAATTGCATTTTACTAATTTTTGGCAAAAAATCATATTTTCAGTTGGTCTTTATTAAAAAAAAATATTGAGCCATTTTGTCACAAAGGGTAAACTGTTTTTCTAACTGTGTGACTGGTACTTTCACTTTTCATCTAATAAACCTCATCTCTAAACTACTAAGAGGTCATAAACACTTATTTAACCCACATTCTTATCAGTAAGATAAGAACTGAGCTATAATGAGTGTTTAGAATGTCAGAGAGCAGAGATAAGGAGCCCGTCAGCTCCCCAAAATGACGGAAAAGACAGAAAATCCATAGGCTGCTACTAAAGCATCTCTGATCTCTACACAAAAAAGTCTCCATATTTTTAATAAAGACCAACAGAAAAAAAAAGATTTTTATCTCAAATTAAGTACAATACAATAATAAAAAAAATTCCCCCCAAAGGTGTACATAGCCTTTAAATTGGAAAATGTGAAAAATGAATCTGATGTAAGAAAACTCAGCTAACGCTAGTTTCACACTAGCAGCCTGCCAAAGATGTCTGGATCCGGCAGTGCCGAACACTACCTGACACCCGCCACCCCCATTCACTATAATGGGGACCAGCGGAGATCTGACCACAGCCCAGCAAACATGCCAAGAATAGGCGCCCAGCGGATTTCATCTGGCCGATTCTTGGCATATTTGCCAGACCTCCACTGGTCCTAATTATAGTGAATGCGGCCGGATGGAGATGCGGTGCAATACCGGAATACAGAGACATCCAGCAGGCTGTTCCCTGCCAGATCTCAAAAACAGCAGTCTTAAACAAGCCTAAGCTGATAAGTGTGTCTGACAACAAACTTGTCAATTGTTTCCAATGACAACCCATATCATGCATGCAGCTGTAGAGAATAATACAGGTTATAACTCAGGAGCAGTGCAATATAAGTAAATCAATGCATTTAGACCATTACTCATTATGTTTATAGTATCTGTATATAAGCTGCGTAAACATATATTGTTATATTTTCAGTGTGATTGGTTGTTATTTATAGCCTTCTATTACAGCAGCTTTCTAGGAGAATTTTCCAGGACTTAGCTTTTTTAGCATATAACACACCAACAGTCACAGGTTATAAGTTAATTCTCCAAAGAGATTTGCAAGTCCACAGATCTGTGTATTTCCATCGCTGCCTCTGAATGCTTCTCAATGAAATGTTCTCCACACAGGCTAGGTGTTGAACGGATTTTCTCCGATCTAAAGGAAGAATTCAGTCGGATTTGCAAGTTAACGAGAGAACAAAGCAGCCAGCTGAGTACATTTCTTACGAAGAAGGAAATTGCCTCTGGTAATGGTATGATGTGTTTTACATTTTACTGTGAATGAAATGCATTATTCCAGCTCCGGTGATGTAATTGTGACATTTTCAGACCCACTTCTCGCATTACATCCCGCCACACAGATTTCTGCTCCTGATGTACAAATTTAAATGACATTGTCTATTTTATATGTGAGGGAAGAACTTGCAATTTTGCAAAGATTATAGTTACAATTTTTTCATGTTGATAAATAAATAAATTGATAAGATAGATAGATAGATAGATAGATAGATAGATAGATAGATAGATAGATAGATAGATAGTCTTCAGTGTTCTTCAGAACAGCGTTGATATGTGCAAACCCTTTTTTTGGATCCTTGATGTAGTAATCAAATATATCATTGTACTTCACACTGACAAAAGTCACAAAATCTGACCACTTGCATTATAATAATCTAAAGCACTCAAAGTCTCCTACTGTATTATTGTTTTCTGTCATGACACCAGAGTCTGCTCCTCCAGCACTATAGTAATTTGTCTGCGAACAATGCCTGCTCCTCCTGTATTCTTGTTTTCTGTCATGACACCAGAGTCTGCTCCCCCTGCACTATAATAACCTAAAAAATCACCAAAGTCTTCTTCTCCTCTATCATAGTAACCTGGTCGGACCATAGAGTCTGCTCTTCCAGCATTATACAGTAGCAACCTAACTAGGGACCTTGCCTGTTCCTCCTGTATTTCAGAGCACTAGAGTCTCCCACATTTAAATAACCTAACAGAAAAGTCTACTCCACCTGCATAAACTGCACGGTAATAATCTAACAGAGCAGCAAAGTCTTCTCCCCTTTGTATTTAAATTTGGTAGGACACCAGAGTACTTATCTCTAGGTCTTAAAATGAGTGGGAAGTCATGACACCCATTACTGAACTTATCTCTATGTTTTAAAATGAGTGGGACATTGTGACACCCATTACTAAACTTATCTCGAACTTTAATGACTGGACAGTCCTGGCACCCATTACCGTTCCTACTTCTGTGTGTTAAAATGAATGGGTCATCGTGACACTCATTGCTGTACCTATGTTTGTGTCTTAAAGTGAGTGGGAGGTTGTGACATCCGTTACTGTACCAATTTTTAACTCTTAAAATGAGTGGGAAGTTGTGACACTCATTACTATACCTATCCCTTTGTGTTTTTAAATGACTGGAAAGTTGTGGCTCCCATTCCTGTTCCTATTTCTGTGTGTTAAAATAAATGGGTCATTGTAACATCCATTACTCTACTTATCTCTATGTCTTTAAATGACTGGACAGTCCTGGCACCCATTACCGTTCCTACTTCTGTGTGTTAAAATGAATGGGTCATCGTGACACCCATTGCTGTACCTATGTCTGTGTCTTAAAGTGAGTGGCAGGTTGTAACACCCATTACTGTACCAATTTTTTAAGTCTTAAAATGAGTGGAAGTTATGACACCCATTACTATACCTATCCCTTTGTGTTTTTAAATGACTAGAAAGTTGTGGCTCCCATTGCTGTGTGTTGCTATTTCTGTTTGTTAAATTTAATGGGTCATTGTGACACCCATTACTGTACCTATGTCTTTTTTAAAATGAGTGGGAAGCTGTGACACCTATTACTATACCTATTTTTTGTCTTTAAGTGGGTGGGAAATTGTGATACCCATTACTATACCTATCTCTTTGTCGTTAAATGAGGGAGAAGTTGTGACACCCATTACTGTACCTATTTCTAAATCTTAAAATGAGTGGGACGTTGTGACACCCATTACTATACCTATCTCTTTGTCTTTAAATGAGGGAGAAGTTGTGACACCCATTACTGTACCTATGTCTGTGTCTTAAAATGTATTTCTAGATAGGAGTACATAATCTCTTGAATAATTCACTATATTGTACCCTGGTAAAACATCATATATTATTTAGATATGGCACTTACCATTTCTGTCTATCTATCCATCCATCTATGTCACCCTAGAAACTTTAAGAAGAGGCATATGGAATGTTTCCTCCAAGTTTTTTGACCTTTCTTCTTCATTGTGCAGTGACCCACAATACGGTCACTGCAAAAGGGTAATCAGATGTTATGTTAAATTAAGTAAAATATTCTGATTTACTGTTTCTGTACCTAATAGCATTGTATAAATAAGTCAGGGTTAATGCCTTGACTCAACCTAATTAGGTTGCTTAGCAGATGGACCTAAGTCTGCTCTAGGGTAGTCAGTCCATAGAGATTCTATGCTCTGCTGAGTAAGAGAGAGGACCTACATGTGCCTACTCCTCAGAACTAGGCCAGAGTCTTGAAGAACCTTCATCTCGGAGACATTCACAACCATTGCTCTACCAAAGTACTCCAGAGAGAGAAAGGAAACTAGAAGGTCCAGAATCTGCTATGCACTGGAGTCAGACAGGAAGGTATTGTGCAGTTTACGGCAGAGAGAAAGAGACTTTGCTGCAGCGAGAAGGAACATTGCCAATACACCCTTCCACACTTTGAGACAGCTTGTCCAGCTGTATCTTAATTCTGTACCGTTCAGCCTGGAAATTAGGGAAATGTTTATAAGAACCTAAGTTGCATGGCTCAATGACTTGATAAGATGGCTGACTATGGTTACAACTTCCTGTCCTCAGTTACAGTATGAAGATCATCTCTGAAGCACACACTGCTCTTCTGCTTAGGGAAATATCAGAGGAACATTCAAGAGAAAATGTAAATGTTAATATCTGGGTGGAGATGCACTTTAAATATTTGTCCCTGACCATGTATTCACTGCATACAATATTTTACAGATGTTCCGTTGCAGTTTTCGATGCCCGTTCAGTGCACTGATGAAGAAAATGAGGAAGCCCAGATCCTACAGAAACCAATGGATACAACAGTCAGATCACGGTTTGCACCGATTACTCCCGAGGATTGGGACCAGATGATGAACTGAGCAGCTCTGTGGAGTCCCCTTTCAAACTTGAGCGTGAAGTTCCCCCGAGTCATGATGAAACTGATTTTTTGGAGAGCTCTCCTAGAAAGCTCCCGATTCTTTCTCCACTTTTAGAGCAGGAAGTGAATCCCAAAAGACAACTTCCTGACATCACGCTGAAGAATTTCAGCACAGCACGGCCAAGTCCGCCGTATTCACCTCGATCACCAAGGACTGCCTGCCAATTGGATAAACATGCTGAACCAGGAACCAACTACAGAGGCACAACTGTGCCAACAGGGGAGGACAGTGGCCTCTTTTTGGCAGCCAATAGCCCAGCTGGTGATTGCAAAAACACTTTCCACCTTCCAGATCCTCCAGAGGTAGATAAATCTGCAGAGATCACCGAGAGGACAGTACGGGGACCTCAGCAGGTAACTGATGTCTGATATGAAGTACATATGGTATATTCCTTACTCTCTTTTATTCACTAACAAGTAGTAACAATTTACAATTACACAATTATTTATTCATATGGAAACCTACACCTTCGTCACGTTGTAATATAAAGCCTAGTTTCTCAATCTAGGGTTCCAGATATTCCACGTTCTGCAAATTTTGCTCCAATTTCTCACAATACAAATTCAACATAAATGTTGTGACACTTGTTAGTGATTATCTGGCCAATACTCGGACTGTGTAAAGGGCCCTTAAGTGGGCAGATGGAATCTAAAGGGTAGGGTCCTCCACTCACAGATCCCCTCTATTAACCAGAGTGGACAGCCACTAAGAATGGCTTCTGGTCCGGCAGATTTGTTCGGGCTAGTATTACATAGACGACCAATGGGTGAGACCAGCACTTATTAAAAATCCTTTTGATCTTTTATTGGATACTACTTTTCTATTGCATAAATGCTCCTTTTTTTCTGTGGGTTTGGGTTTTTTGCTTTAAAGTTTAAAGGGGTGATCTCATGAAGATCACCCCTATCCTGGCTTCATAGAAGGGGGTCCCCCATCTATGAGCCGGAATGGACTTCGTGAGCCAGAATGGCTTCCATATCGGTGGACTTCAGCTGTCCTTGTACTACATGCACTATCATGTATATGAATGACTGCAAAGTAATTCTATATTTCCTCTGCGATGACTACTTCCAGCCTGGCTGACCACATCTTTCCCCGGCAAAATCAATTGGTGGTGTCGGGTTTGGGACCCAGGCAAATTATCAATCGTCCCTCTTTAAAGAGTGACTGTTTCAAAAAATGCATATTCCATTTTGGATATAATTACTGAAGGGGTCGCCTCCCACCATTCTTACACAAATTTCAGGTGAATAGTGCCATTCAACATATGACTTGGACTTTAATATGGATGTAAATGAAGTCTTTGCCCTGGATTTAAGGGGTCATTCCATGATTAATGTAAAGAATTAAACATCAGACATCATATAGTAGATGACAAAGGCCAGAACCAACCCTGTACCTCACATGAACCCAGAGATCTCCACATTCATTGCTTTGCTAGATTTATATCAAACTGGCAGCTAAGGCTACTTTCACACTTGCTTTTTCTTCTGGATCCGGCAGGGTTCAGCAAAAACGCTTCCATTACTGATAATACAACCGTCTGCATCCGTTATGAACTGATCCAGTTGTATTATCTTTAACATACAAGACGGATCAGTCATGAACTCCATTGAAAATCTATGGGGGGCGGATACGTTTTCTATTGTGTCAGAAAACGGATCCGCCCCCATTGACTTGCATTGTGGGTCATGACGTCTTGCCATGACAGAAAAAAAAAGCACAGTATGCTGCAGTTTGTTCTCCATTATGGGAATGCAACTAAACAGAACAGAATGCATTTTGGAGCATTACATCTGTTCAGTTACGTTTTCTCCCCATTCATTGTCAATGGGAAACAGAAGCATTTTTCTCTGATATTGAGACCCTATGATGGATCTCAATACCGGAAAATAGAAACGCTAGTATGAAAGTAGCCTAGGGGGGTGTTTCCTTTCAGCTGAAGTTCAGGGAGCCCTGGCCTGTCTTCTGCAGCTCTCTCCCTATAACAGATCAGGAGGCAGTTGAATGATGAAACTGAGCATGTGCGACCGTCTCAGGGAGGTGGACAGAGAAATAAAAAAATCCCTATGACTATTAATTGTTTTCTCTGCTTTAACTATAATGGGCTGCCCATATAGTTTCTGGGGGGAAAAAAACAGGAGGCAATGTGGCCCAGCTGTTTCTTAGCCCCGCTAACACTTTGTCCTAATATTCAGAAGGGATCAACAAGATCTAACACCCATATACTCATGTTTGTTGGAAGACAACCAGTTAAAGAGACAAAAAGGGGGCATATGCATTGTGACTCGTGACCGCCTCTATTGTCTCAGGGCTTAATGAAAAGCATTGCTGCCTGAGGTTAAAAAAAAAATGGAAAAGTGAAATGAAATACTTGCTTTATCTCCAATCAAGATCAGTTTGCTTTTTATTTTCCAGTTTTTCAGCGGTGGCCTGCAGTATGCCATTTCACCACAAGGTGGCAGTCTGCATTGTGTATTTTTCCCATACCAGAACATAAGAAACAGCTGGTATGTGATTAGAAGTTGATAAGAAAAAAAAAATAAAAACTTAAAAAAAGGGAAAAAAAATGGTGTTGAGCTGTCAAAAGGCACAGGGCAGAAGGTTAGATAATTGACTTTCGCACCAAGGTGAAGGGGGATCTTGAGATGACTTTGGCTTGTGAGTTTTAGAATTGTTTATGAAAGAGAATCTTCTTTTTGTTTCCCTCGTTTTCTTTTATTTGCCGCAACTGAACTGATGGCTAAATGGCAAAAATAAATACTCTTCTCTAACCATATTTTTAGCTTATAAACGGAGAATACATCCCTGAAAAATTATGCACAAAAATGGATCACAATATTTTCCTTGAGAAATAGATATGAATAGTAAGTGGGTGTTTTAATAATATCATCTATTATCCTGTTTATTGTGGGTCAGTCCTGCAAACCATAATATAGTGCAAAAGGGGTGGAGTTTATTATGCTAATATGTCATTGGGACTTGTTTAGGGGTGGGGCTTAACATGTAGGGATTGAATTGCTAGCATATATACACTATATTTTATACTTTTCCAGCCAAGTAAATTAGAATGCCACAACCTGCACTTTATGAAGCTACTCATCCATTAAAGGGATGGATCATCATGTACCTGACTAGACATTTTATAGTCTTAAAGGGGAACTCTCACCTCTCCTGACATGTCTGTTTTAGTAGCTACTTGCATCCCTTTTGTAATAGCAATTCTGCAGCATCAATTCTTATGACTCTATGCTGTCATTCCCCTATTATTCCTGTTAGAAGTTATGAATGAATTACTGGCAGTTTGCAGTGAAGGTTTAGATAGGTGTTTCCAACTTGGGGAGGGTCTCCCTGCACAGTCAGACACTAGCAGCACTGATAGGTGCTGTAAGGACACATCCCCAACTGGTAACACCCATCTGGACCTTCATTTTATTGCAAACTGCTAGCAACTAGGGATGATCCAACTTGAAGTTTTCAAGTTCGGGTTTTGGCTGAATTCCATTATCACAGAACATAAGGGAATTCTAGTACGGAATGCGAAACGGAAGCCTTTCAAGAGGCATTCCATTTTGCATAACGTCCTAATAGAAGTCTATGGCCAGCATAACGGATCCGGACTATTTCCGTTATGCAGGAGTCCTGTCCGGAAACCGGCCAGATCCATTATTCTGCCCATAGACTTCTATTATGACGGAATGCAAAATGAAATGCCTCTTAAAGGCTTTTGTTTGGAATTCTGTCATAGAATTCCATTATATTCTGTGATGATGGAATCCATAACGAAATTCAGCCACAACTCGAACCCGGACTTGAAAACTTCAAGTTCGCTCATAACAATAGATGCTCCAGAATTGTCATTACATGGGAAATACAAGTAGTTATTTTAAAGTAGAACTCCCACAAAAATAGTTATTCTCTGACCTGTTAGAAGGGTGCATGATGTAAACTGTAGTGAAGGTAATCTTCTTACCAGATACTTTATTTAGGTATAACCTCCTTTCTGATCCTCAGCTGTGTCATGTGATTAACACTCTGCATCAGGATAGGAAGTCATTTATCTATTCATTCCTATGAGACTGACAGTGAGGCTCCCATAGGAAAACAGAGAAAAACTGACTTACTGTCCACACATAAGATGCTGTGTTATCTGGAGAGTCAGCTTGTTGGTCACATGACACAGCTGAGGATCACAAGGGAGGTTATCTTCTCTTAATATTATAAAAATGAATGTCTGTCTGTCTGTCTGTCTGTCTGTTCTCTATGCGCAACCAAACTACTGGAACAATTTTCACCAAATTCGGCACAGGGGTACATCAGGTGTCCGGGAAGGTTTTAAACCAGGTCTTAGCTCTCTAGATATTCCCAAAATATGATCTCCATTAGCCATTTGTCTGGGAGCATTTCACTTCAAATTCCAACTGCCAGTTTCTCCACATGCACACAGGTTTCCATGACAACCTAGCCAGGTAATTAGCAGCCAGCTGAGGAGCTCAGCCATTTCTGTTCGCTGCTTTAAAGGGGCAGAGCTCTGCGGATGACACTGTTAAAGGGTTATTCCGGTTACCATAAATATAACTTATGTTTTAGACTAATTTTAGACTAAGACCGTTCTGTAGTAATAAAAGATGTTTTCTTCCACTGCTACCCATTGCGTGTCCTCATTAATTACCATGGCATCGACCTGTAATTCAGGCTGCCCCCTAAAGAAGGATTTAAAACCCCAGGTCTCCCTGAGCCACGCCCCTGACTTGGTCAGGTCACGCCCCCTCCCAGGTTAGGTCAAGAATTTGGCATGGGGGGGAGTGCAGTTTCAGTATTTGCCTCAGGCAGCACGAAGGCTATGTGCTTCCCTGCCCCTGGACACAAAGCACTGAGGGAAGGGGAGCTCAAGCTGAACTTTTGCACCAGGGCCCATGAGGCTTTAGCTACGCCCCTGGTTGCGTGCAACAATATTTTGTCTGCCCAAATCCCTGCATAAATGCCAGGACGTGGTTGGATTCCTTCCAGATCTCCTTATCATCTATGGGGTCTGGTGGTCAGTCAGCAGTATCCTCCTATGCCGGATCAGAAGGTTCCTCTGCCAAAACCAGCTGTAGACAGGCTCTATAGACCTGCTCCAGATTTAGCACAGGGGATCAGGCTGGATGATAAATCTGGTTATGGCTAGACACTTTTGTCTAACTTCACTCCAGCTACCGGTTGGCTTAGTTTGTGAGAGAAGTTACCATCAAAATGGTGGCACAAAATGTTGCCTATTAGACCGTGCACCCTTCCCCACTAAGTCACACCAGGCTAATACTTTTTCTAAACCCAGATGTACCCAATGACTTCGAATTGTGCCACATTTTGGTACAATTTAAGCCCAAATCTAGACATACTCACATCGGTAAATGTAGGCGGTTGCATTATTCTTTATATAACAGTCTATGTTGTTTCATGGAGGTCATTTGCCCTTTACTGAATTTTTTGACCGGAACATTGTCTGCAGTGAATCATGGGAAATAAATGATGTTGACAAAAGCCAAAAAGGTCAACCAACATAAAAAGCATCATGACAGCTGAAAACACAATTGGGAAAGGCACTCGTTGTCGTCACAGGCACATAATGGAGGTCCATGGAGTTCTTCAACCTGTAGTCATCACGTTAACATTCTGCCAAGTAATTCCCTTCCCTAATCTCAATATGCTGTAATCGGTGTCTATGAAACATTCAGTTTGGACATCTGTACACGACTTCCTTCCGCTCTTGAGGTTGACATATTAGCATGGACATCTCAAGTTATGCTCAAGAGATTCCATATGGTCCATATGTTGGTGACCCAACCCAACAAGGAGAGCGAGCGCTGATATCAAATATAGCTATTTATAAAAATAAGCAATGCAGATTATTTCATTGTAAATTCTCCTAGGAAGACTTAGCAGCTCTGGTGAGCTGTGATACATTTCTTCACCATGGTGAAGACGATCATTAACTGTTACTTGTATCTTCTGGGAAAAGCATTGGAGATATCAGCATTTTCTTATAACTTTGCAAATTAAACTAATGGGGGTAAAAACACAGAATTTATTTTAACCATAAGCCCCCTTTAGTTTAATTTGCATAGTTATGAGGCCATCATCTATTGGCCAGAACAGAGAGCAGCTACACAGAACTTTCTTGCCCTGGAGGACTCAACAAGTTCATGCACTACATGGTCCTCTCATTGTTTTCAATGATAAAAGTGTAAGGCTTCTTTCACCCTGCATTGGCTATAGTGCATCTACTACATTATCTGTACTCAGTTATCACTGTATTGTCTGTGGTGTTACATAGGACTGCGGGTAGCATCTACTGTATGATCTGTACTCAGAGAGTTATCATTATGTTATAGGGTGTGACGTAGGGATGCAGGTAACATTTACTACATTATCTGCACTGAGAGTTATCACTGTGTTATCTGTGGTGTTACATAGGACTGCAGGTAACATCTAATACATTAAATGCACTGAGAGAGTTAGCACTATGTTATGTGACATTACATAGGACTGCAAGTAGCTATTACTACATTATCTGCAATCAGAGAGCTATCATTGTGTTATCTGTGGTGTTACATAGGGCTGCAGGTGATATGTACTACATTATTTGTACTCAGAGAGCTACCACTGTGTTATCTGTGGTGTTACATAGGACTGCACGTAGGACTGTTATGGCATATCCACAGAAGTCCAATAGATACAGGTCCCACCACAGGTCTCATTCTCCCCTAGACGTAAATGGAGAGAGCCATGTGTTTGGAGCCACCTCTTCATACACTGCAGTATGGGAATACCCCTTTAAATGATGGTTACACTGTTTTGCAGGTTTACCCCGTGGTTGCTACATGGGATTGTACCCGTATTTACAGATTGTCCACCTTTCACTAAGGTGTTGATCAGCCACCTAACTGCTCAGCAACTGCAAATACTTAGAATGAGAATTGCTTGGATATACTGATTTCTCGGTATACATGGTTCCTGTCACTGTATTAGTGCACTTTCCTACTTGGTCTATAATGTGGTAATGGTGATGAGGGTCTTGCTGCTGTGATACAGACACTAAAGTGCGATTATATTATGTCCTAGGACAGTTGCAAAATCTCTGGAAAATGATCTTCATTGCTTACATGACTAGTGGAATAAATAATAGAAAAGCTTTGAGAACAAGTCTGCTTTACATCCTAGGCATGAAAGTTCAGTATTAGAGATAATCAAAGTATTGGAAAATTCGATCTGGTTGTTTTGCCCAATTTTACAAAAAATTTGCTTTGTCATGAAGAACATTTCTTTGTACGTAGTGGGTGCAATGATAGGGAGCGGCGATTGCGTTGACCCCCGTCATTGTACCCCTCAGATGCAGCGTTCATAGTAATAACAGAGTGGTAAATTAAAAAAAAAAACTCACAAAAACTTATACTTTCCTTATCCATTTGCTCGTGACTGGCCGGTTGCCACCATTTTGCTTGAAGATCTGGTGCAAAATCTTGCGAGGCCCATAATGATGTCATCATGTCGGCCGGCGTGGTGACATCATAAGTCACCGTGCATGGGATTTCGTGCGAGATCTTCAAACAGGATGGTGACAGCCGGCCCGTCGCCAGCAAATGGATAAGGAAAGTATGATTTTTTTGTTTGTGTTTTTTACACTATTTCAGGTAAAATCGATTCACCACCACGAAGCACATGGAAATTTTGCTTTGTGGCGAATCAAATTTATCCTGAAATTCAGATCGAAGTCCACTATTCGGTATAATCTATTTAATTATAATACATTTAGAGCAGAAACTATCATGTCTGTTTATATCTATAATCTAAAATGTCATTTTTTTGAAAAAAAAATTAAGAGAACCATTATGTGTACAGGAAAATATTTTATTTGCTTTGAATTCAAAATTATTTGAAAAAAAAATTGTATTTATTCCAAACTGTTCGAAATTCTTCAAAACAGTTCTAAAATAAGAAAAAAAAATAAAATTTGTATTGTAATAGAAAAAGATAAGCAGCACACTCAAAAACCAGTCGGCTGCAACATGAAAAAAATGGAGAAAAGAGGCAGCACTCTAATTAAAGTCATTAGAGTGCTGCCTCTTTTCTCCATTTTTACAATTTTTATTGAATACTAATTTTGTTCTATTTGTTTTTTGCTGTATATTTTTATGATTTTTTTGTATTATCTTGTTTGGTGCGCAATTTATAAAATATATATACCTTCTTTTTTTCTGTTTTAGCCCATTTGGAAGCCATCATCGCCTCATGACAGTGACCTATCAATTCCAGGGAGTGAGAAATGGGATCGGAATTCTTCAGTATGTGAATTTTGCCAAGCTGTTTTCCCACCGTCGTCTGCATTAGGAGGAGAATTTCTAAGACATCTTAACTCACATTTTTATGGACAGTCTTAAAGATTTTTCAAGTGGAAGATCATCGCGGTTGTCCCTACTCTAATCTCCATTTCTTCTTTTTGGAAACCATTTCCGCTCACTGATTATTTGGGTGACATCTTGTTGGCCATGTTTGGGGTGTCCATTCCTAACATCTAGTCTATAACCCCTAATAAATTGCATTATTTTAAATGCATTACCTGCATATACTGTAAGTTGTAATAAATTAATTTCTAAGAGTTATCATGTAGCTTAAGTATGCGACTACTGGGCCATAGGGCGCATGTGCTTTTTTATGTTTTATTGTGCATTTTTGTAGATTTTTTTTAATATGGTTTAATTAGACACAAGGGGCACATTTATTAATTATGGCTTAAGAACTGATACTTTGAGGCTGTGTTCACACATTGAGGTTGCAGCTAAAGGCATTGTCATATTTAACATCCACTCTGTGAACTGCCGTTTAGCCGCTTAACTGCACAGGCATTAAAAATAAAAATTGATTTAACCTGGAGAAATTTAAAATTGTGCCGATCTCCACATCTATGCATTTTTCGGAGAAAATGTGTGAACACAGCCTAAGGCCTCATTCACATTTCCGTGTCAGTGTCACGTCTGTAAAAAAAAGCGTATGTGTTTAATCCTTGAAGGATCTGTGGTTGGTCCGTGTGTCCGTTTTTACCATCCATGTGTCATCAGTAATTCACTGACGTTGCTCAGACGAAAATTAATTTCCAAAGAATCTCCTATTAGTCATCAGTGAAAAACGGACGCAACACGGATGTGTGTCAGTGATTTTCACGGACCCATAGAGTTTAATGGGCATACTTGGTCCGCATCACAGATCAAATACTGCATGTCCCCGTGTTTTTTTTTTTTTACTGACCCACACTCAGTAAAAAAATACTGAAATGCGGACAGCACAAGTCAGTGAAAAACAGAAATGTGAACGAGGCTTAAAAGTAGGGAATCTAGTCTGATAATGGGCCAGACTGTCTGATAGATTTGGTACAACGTAGACTCTTTTCCTTCTTTCTGCCACCTGTTAGACCAGAATTCTGCACCTAAAAACAGCCACACAAAGTAAATAATGACTGTCGCATTTTAAGGCAAACGTTGTGGAATAGGCACGGCTTTTCAGTGGAAAAACTTTTTTTTTTTTCATGCAGAATAACCACAGTGTAATACAGTGTACCAG
The DNA here is from genome assembly GCA_900303285.1 of Rhinella marina. Classification (NCBI taxonomy): domain Eukaryota; kingdom Metazoa; phylum Chordata; class Amphibia; order Anura; family Bufonidae; genus Rhinella; species Rhinella marina. The sequence continues at coordinate 11,792 of ONZH01019737.1, read as the reverse complement.
CAAATTGTATGAGTTTAGACAAATCTGTGGCGCAAAATCCGCAACAAAAACTGTAAGAAATGGCAGTTTCTGGTTTGGAAATGCACAGAAATCCACAAGGAAATCTGTTCAGATTTTGTGTTAGTTAATCTGCACCCGTGTGCAGGTAGCTTAAGACTCAACAAAGCCGTATTCTATGTACAGTATACAACTCAACATGGTGAGCATATCGCAAATTGCTTTTTTTTTTCTTTTGGCACAACACTATAAGAATTGTACTGAATACAAAATTCACATAAAATCTGCTGCAATATACGCCAGAAACGAGCCTCGACCACGTTAATAATTCTTCCCCAATGTATTTTCTGTCTCCACACAGGTTTCACTTCTTATAGGAATCCATTTAACATAGTAACTACCAACAACTGTATAAGGGCTCATGCACACGGCCGTTGCCCAGCTGGGCCCGTATTGCCGTCCGCAAACAGCGGGTCCACAATATATGGGCACCGGCCGTTTGTGCACCGCATCACGGATACGGACCCATTCACTTGAATGGGTCTGCAATCCAGAAGGTGCGGAACGGAGAAATGGAACCCCACAGAAGCACTATGGAAAGCTTCTGTGGGGTTTATGTCCGTGCCCCCGCATGTGGTGCGGACCGTCGGATGTGGATTGTGGACCCCATTCACAATTGTGGACCCCAATGCCTGTGCATTCGTGAGCATGAGCCCTTAGGGTGGTGTCACACCTATTTTTTATTTTTGTTGTTTTTTGCAAAAAAATCACTTTTAGCTGCATTTTGCAGACTTTCTTTGCCTTGTTTTTTTTGGCTTAAAATTCTGAAACGCACTACAAACAGTGTGGGTTTTATGCTGTTCTTCTTCACTTGCATTACGTTTTTAGGATCTTTGGCTTTTTTTTTTTTTTTTCAAAATTGAACATGCTCTAGGTTTAGCATTTTTTTCTGGTGTTTTCCCATAAGCTGAAATGCCTGAAACAAAAAAGAAAACGCATGTCAAAAAAAGCTACAAAAAAAACTTGTGATTTCCGAACCACCTAGCCACTTTCTAAAAAACGCTAGGCTCGGAGCTAAGCCTGCCGGACACTGCCCCTAATATATAATAAGGGCTGCATCTCGTCACAAAAAGGCACATCGTCCGGCAACGCAACAGATTGTTATGTGTAAAAAGAACCTGTTTGTGCGTTTTTCCCCAAAGTCCAAACACATTTGCTTCACCTTAAAAAAAAATCAAAATGCTCTTTTTTTTCCCTGCTTAGAAAAAAAAATCAGACCTAAAAAATTTTATGAACATGTGAAGTGACAAACCCCTTGAGCACCACGCTAACAGCATTCCTGTATTTTAGCGCTAGATTCCATGTCATGTTTGAAGCACAAATGCTTGTAAGTGCTTCCCTTTATTATGAATATGCGATACAAGATTAATAAAATGTGTTAATGAAGAGAGAAATGGTAAAGTAACATATCATCTAAAAAAAAAACAGTTTTAACCCATAACATTCTAAATATATGTATTTAAAGAATCTATGTATTATATTCCTCAGACATTGTATATTGCTGTATGTTTGCCTTTTAATAATACTTCAGAAGGAAAAGGAAAACATTCATATTTATATTTTCTGTAATTATTTTCATGTATGTTATTTTAAAACAATGCATTAAATTGGATTTTATACATTGCCAAAAAGTAACATACTCTAATCTCGTTTTGCCTATATTTCCTCTATTACTGACACACCAATTTTTTTAGCAAGTTTATGTTGTGCTTTAAACATCCCATAAACCAACCGAATATTTAGAAAGGAATTGTTTTATTTAACTAGTGAAGCCTCAATTCTAAATCAGAATGTCAAAATAATTCTAGTTCATTTTATTATTTTGACTTTTCTTTGAATGTATTTTTTTTAATACGTTTGCTTTCATTTCTTTTCTTTTTCTTTTTTACACAAGATACTTTTTTGCCACTTGCAAAAATTGTCAGGATGATTTACTAAAGATTTACTAAATGCAGTCTTTATAGCCACACGTTCAGGTATTTTCGATGTAGTTTTTTTTTTTTTTTTTTTTTTTTATTCAGCCAGAATTTTATTAGTTTTTCAACATAAGTAAGTACAAGCAGTGTTCAGTCTTAGGCTTCATTCACACGACCGTATTTTGTTTCCGTGTCCGTTCCGTTTTTTTTGCGGATCTGCAATTTGCGGACCGCAAAACACATACGGTTGTGTGAATGAAGCCTTACAATAACAAACAGTGAGAACCATGCAGGTTATACAGTTTCTGTTATAAATGGCTACACTCCTAACCAAAGGAGCTAACAGCACAGCAACAACAACACAAAGAAGAAAAATAAAATAAAAAAAAGTTCAAGAAAAAGGCCTCATGTACACGATCGTATGTATTTTGTGGTCCGCAAAAAATACGGATGACGTCCTTGGGCTTTCCGTATTATGCAGAACGTAACAGCTGGCCCCTAATAGAACAGTCCTATCCTTGTCCGTAATGTGGACAATAATAGGACATGTTCTATTTTTTTGCAGAATGGATACGGATATACAGAAACGGAATGCATACGGAGTAACTTCCGTTTTTTGGGGTTTTTTTGTGGACCCGTTGAAATGAATGGTTCCACATACAGTCCGCAAAAAAACAAAACAGACACGGAAAGAAAATACGTTAGTGTGCATGAGCTCTAAGAATAGTCTTGGTAGAGGATAGGCATGCTCTAAGGATAAGGCTACATGCACACGAATGTATTTTGCTCGTTTTTTTTTTTTTTTTTTTGTGGATAGGATGTGGACCCATTCATTTTAAATGGGTCCGCAAAAAATGTGGACAGCACACCGTGTGTTGTCCGCATCCGTATGTCCGTTCCGTAGCCCTGCAAAAAATATAGAGCATGTCCTATTCTTGTCCGTTATGCAGACAAGGGTAGGCATTGTTACAATGGATCCGCAAAGAAGAACGGATGTAACATACATACGATTGTGTGCATGTAGCCGTGTGCATTACATATTTTGCGGGAACGGAACAGCTGGCCCCTAATAGAACACTCCTATCCTTGTCTGTAATGCGGACAATAATAGGACATGTTCTATATTTTTGCAGAACAGACATACAGAAACAGAATGCACACGGAGTAACTTCCATTTCTTTTGTGGACCCATTGAAATGAATAGTTCCGCGTATGGTCCACAAAAAAAAAAGGAACGGACACGAAAAGAAAATACGTTCATGTGCATGAGCCCTAATGTAGAGAAACGGTTGGTACAATGTGGACAATCCACATGAGGGAGCTGAAGTAGAGCTGACAGTAGCGCCAATACTAAAATTACGTTACCCACCATCCAATGGAGGATAATGACCAGTTTACTCATCAGGAGTATTTCAAAGCATTTTTTGAAGCCAAAACCAGGTGTGGATTAAAAATAAATAAATAAACAATATGTGTTCTTTATATTTTTTATCCTTTTATGATTAAGTCCTGATTTTAGCTTCAAAACCTGAGCGTTTGGCCATACCCTTACACTTGAGGTTTTCAGAACAAAGATTTCTAGTTAAAACGCTGTCTTTGGGCTGTGCGGGGGTGGGCTGGCCGGGGCTTTTGATCTGTTGAGAAGATCCCTATAGCAGCAGATCCCTGGAGACATTGCACTTCTCCCTTGTACAGCATGCTAAACCCTTAGCCGACATTAGTCCTGCTCCAGCAGCAGCTTCTGTCCTTCCTTCTATACCTAGAGACTTTGTTTATTGTGAGAAGAGCGATACATCCCCAGCCCACCTTTTACTGCCCCTGCCTAAAAGGAGCGCCACTAATTACACCACACATGTAACAAGGAACAAACTGGAAATACCAGTAAACAAAGGCAATCTTCATTGTAGCAATCAAACCTGACAGCCGGCTACAGAGGCTATGACTCAACCCGTATAGTTGTAATAAATACACTTCATGACGGAGACAGTCAGGATTCTTTCACATCACTGCTAATACATCCCGTGACTAGGCTAGCAGAACAGAATGGCAAGACTCACGCATTTCATGCATCAAAAAAACCTTTCGCCCCCATAGGTTATATTGTTATTAGTGTTGAGCGAGCATGCTCGGCCGAACTCGCTGTTCGGCCAAGCGTGCCTGCGCTTGGGTCCGCTCGGTGTTCGGCCGAACACCGAGTGTACTTGAGCGCAATGCTCGAGTCTCTTCCCCGCACGTTTGTTCGCTGCTAATAATTCACAGCGAAAAAACGTGCGGGAGAGTACTGGCATTCACTGTAATGTTGATTTGTACGCTAATGCTACGCATTGTATGCTAATGCGTACAAATTTGTATACTAATGCTACGCATTGTGCGCTAATGCGTACAAATTCAGTTAATTAGCATACTTTTACGAGTGAAAGGAGTAAAAGAGGAGAAGTCGCGATTCTGACCTTTTTCTATTAACCAGACACCCTCCCCTCTTCCGAGCCGGGGGTGCCTGGTTTAGTCCCATTGACTAACATTATGCTCTGGTTCTCGGCCGAGCACTCAAGCAACCCCTAGTGCTCGGCCAGAGCACCCAAGCATATGAGCACAGAGGTGCTCGCTCAACACTAATTGTTATGAATCAGAAATGTAAATCATTAAAGTTTGGTTTTCTGGACTTTCTTGTTGCTTTTGTGGTCTATACTGTAGTCTAAATGTGGTTTGTATTTTCTTTTCTATTTCTAAGAAATAAGATTCTGCTTTTATCCTCCAAAAACAGCACCACTCCACAGTGAGTCCACAGGCCATGTCTGGTATTGCAGCTGAGCCCCCCTTTTTTTCTCTAATGTTATGCAACATAGGACAAGTATTTAAGAGTTCACACTTCAGTTATTTGGTCAGTTATTTCCATCAGTGATTGTGAGCCAAAACCCGTAATGAAGCCTACTCACAGATAAGGTATAATGGAAAGATTTGCTCCTGTTCTGTTTTTTTGACCCGCACTTCGTTTTGGCCCACAATAAGGGCTCATGCACACGGTCGTCGCCCAGCCGTGCCCATCTTGCGGCCTGCAAATAGCGAGTCTGCAAAATGTGGGCACCGGCCGTGTGTACGCCACATCATGAATGCAGACTAATTTACTTGAATGGGTCCACAATCCTGAAGGTCAGTGCAGAACGGAGCCACGGAACCCCACAGAAGCACTACGGAGTTCTTCTGTGGGGTTTCTCTCCCTGCCTCCGCACCGCAAACTAGTGCGTGCAAGTTGAATGGGTCTGGATCCATCTGCGGAATCCGCGCGGATGTTGCCTGTGCATTGGGGACCGCAAACAATGATCGGTCATGCCAAAACAATGTCACCCCCTAGCCAGCATTATAGAAATATTAAAGGCTTTGGTCAGCCAGTAATATTTTTTTTAAAGTATGGCTTCAGAGGTAACCCACCTCAGCTACTGATGTGTCAAGAGGGACCAGGAATAACAGACTAGTTGGAACCCAGGAAGTGTCAGAACAGGAACAGTGAGATTATTTTTATATATATACCGTATTTTTCGCCCCATAAGACGCACTTTTCCCCCCCATTATGGAAGCGCTCATTAGCACCGGAGGACCGGGAAGTGGTGAAGACTCTTTACTCACCGCTTCCTGGTCCTCCACTCGGCTGTCGGCTGTGCGGGGCTGCGCACAGCATGAGGGCGATCTGTGACCTCACGCTGTGCGTGCCAGGTCACAGCACAGCTGACAGAAGAGAAGGAAGAAGACAGAGTGCGGGCGGAGGCGTCCAGGAGCAGGAGAGGTAAATGCTTTATTTATTTTAACTGAGGCATGCTGGGCTCATAATGGGGGCTAATAAGAGGCATGGGGCCTGAAGTGATGCATGGGGCTGAAGTGATGGATGGGGCTGAAGTGAGGCATGGGGCTGATATAGGGGCTAAAATGAGGCATGGGGGCTGATATGGGTGCTGAAGTGAGGCATGGGGCTGATATGGGGGCTAATTACAGGCATGGGGGCTGATATGGGGGGTATTACAGACATGGGGGCTGATGAGAGGCATATGGGGGCTGAGAAGAGGCATCGGGCTCTTATCTGAGGTCTGATTGGGGTCATTCACATTGAGGTCTGAGCTAAGGTCTGATTGGGGTATTATTAACATTGGGGGTCTGATCTGAGGTCTTATTAACATTGGGGGTCTGAGCTGAGGTCTGATTAACATTGAGGGTCTGATTGCTGGTCTGACCAGAGGTCTAATGAAAAATATTTTTTTCTTATTGTCCTCCTCTAAAACCTAGGTGCGCCTTATGGGCCGGTGCGTCTTATAGGGCAAAAAATACTGTAATTCTGACTCTATTAAAAAGGAAAAAAACTGGCTGTATGACCCTTTTAAGAGGGTGTTAGAAGTTTAAACTATGGCATGCTGGGGTATTCCTATCTTAAAAGGAATAAATTTCCTGGTTAAATTAGAATTGGTATTTAAACAGTCCTCCTCATCATGCTGTTCACATTTTGACATCATGAGACCAAGATGACACCTAACAATTGATCAACAGTACCTCGCCATTGCGAAGCTTCAATCAGGATGTTCTCAGATGGAAGTGGCCACTGAGCTTAGAATGTCACAGTGTCATCAGCAGGTTGTATCAGAGATAGAGCAAGATTGGAAAAATCTCAGAAAAGCATAGAAGTGGACATCCTTTGACCACATCCCACAATGATGTGAACAATGCCCTACAGAACCGGATGATGAATGCCACACAATTCCAGGCACATTTAAGGGAGGTGAGAGGCACCCAAGTGTCACGTCAGACCATTCGAAACCGTTACATCGGTGTGGTCTGAGTGCTAGACGACCTGCAAGGGTACCTGACCACAGGGGTCATCGTCTTGCATGGGCCATAGAGTATCTACGCTGGACGAGAGATCAGTGGGGCCTCAGTGCTGTTCACTAATGAAAGTCAATTCACTCTGAGCAGAAATGATGGCTGACAACGATGTGGTGATGAAACATTGACAATAAGTGACATTTGTAATGTGCTTTTCTCTCAGAGACTCAAAGGCCAGGATTGTTAGATTTATTCTTATTTTGAGCAGTTTTTGCAATATTTTTAATTAGTTGGACATCCCCATTACTTTCACATACTCACCAATAATTCATTACCATTTTTTAGGGTAAGTCATTATATTCTTATCAGAGAGATGGGTCCTTTTACAAAAGTAATCATGGGATTAATCATGGAAAATCCCTTTAACCCCATAGTAAGTGACTGAAGTCCCCCAAAATTCCAGTGATTGGCCCTAATAAAACTTTTTTTTTTAATGAAGGTTACTTTCACACTTGTGTTAATTCCGGTACTGAGATCCAGCAGAGGATCTCAATACTGAAATTAAACGGATCCGTTTTGATTTTGCACATCAGGATGCGGTTGTGTGAAATCAAAATGGAAAAAAAAACGGATCCGTCACTAAATACATTGAAAGTCAAAGCAGGACGGATCTGTTTTTTAGGCTCCTAATTGTTTTCAGTGCCGGATCAGTTTTTTTTTTCTGTTTTTATGACCGGACACAAAACCGCAGCTTGCAGTGGTTTTGTGTCCGGTCACAAAACAGAATGCTGTCGAAACGGAAGACATCCTGATGCATCCTGAACGGATCTCTTTCCATTCAGAATGTATGAGGACCATTTTTTCCTCTGCCGGATCTCAATACCAGAAAACAAAAACACAAGTGTGAAAGTAGCCTAAAAAGAACACTTTTTGCCTATAAAATGGTCACTATATTGGACATATTGCCCCATTATTGTACCATGAGTTCTCAGGAAACGTTAATGAAGGAGATGTCGCTAGTTGTAGAGCTGGAGGAAGGTTCTGTATCCTTTCCTGTTCCCTCTTGTCTCCTCACTATCTACAAAAGGAATGCAGGAAATAAAATGCTGGAAGTGACAGCAGCAGCGCACCTTGAGCTGCTTATTATTTTTGCAGTGTCTAGATGTAACGCTACGCACAGCCTGTGGCACCCCCGTTCTCTCCCTGGAATCACAGACAGCTGCTTGTAGATAATTATACTGTCACTGCTTGTTATATTAGAGAGGAAAACAGCGCTGTGACAGATTCCAAGACTCTCCATTTTGTCATTGATTTTAGCTTATTAGTCTATTATTATTACTATATTTTCGGTTTCTGCAGTTCTTATTCCTGAACAACTTATGTAACATCTTACAGCTTCATACTATGGAACATATGTTGTTTTCTAACCAGTTCCTTCAGGGAATCAAGACAGAGTTCTTTATACATGATGATGAATTGTATATGGCTCAGTATACATGTATACTTTTTGTCAGTTTCTCATATATACGTGGGGGGCCTGAAGCAGGAACAGAGGCAAACTGGGAACTAAAGTGGACCTGGAAAAAAAAAACTTAAAGTGGCCTTATTTTGTAGGAGGCCCACATTGACAGACGGCAGGGTCAACACAAGTAGATAGGGCCACATTTATAGCTTCCTAACAAAGCCTAATACCACAGTCCATCACAAAATATCTCCCCCAAAAACTGCCCCCATCTGTAGTGGCCATGACAGCTACTATATTCTGACCTTCTACTCCAGTTGCCTTGGGATGGCTATACAGTTAAATTCAGGAGTCAGGTGGGGAGAGTCACATAATTACTTACCATGGTTGGTGTCTACAAGGAGGGTCAGGTGGCCCCCTGGATATCAGCTCACGGGAAGTTTCCCTGTAGTGTCTATGGCCAGTCCACCCCTGAGCATGGAATTTATAACATGCATAGCCTTTGGACATCAATAGGTCAGATGGTAAAAAAACATTGATCATAGAGGTCTGACTTCAGGGGCCAGGGTCAGACTGGCCCAAGAGAGTGTCCAAGAAACAACATCACATTGCTACAACTTTTACAGAAGATATCATTAGAGCCAATCACTTCCCAAAATCATTTCCCATGGTGGGTTTAAGAAGACCCAGTCTGACACTGTAAAGGACCCCACTGGCATTAAGAATAAGCTAGTTTTATTCACTTTTACTAGTCCCCGTGAAGAAGCCTGTGAGGCGAAACGTCGTTGGGACGAGGCCGTCACCGCGCTGGGTTACCAGTTCATCGCATCGTTTTTCCTTTGAGGTCTGAGCCATTCACTTTCTTGTTCTTAGATGAATGTGTCCTTGTTGTATAGTTTTAGGGTAGTTTCTACCCTTTTTTCTCCATACTTGTTCACCTTTCATTTTTGATGGCAGGTTTGCTGCAACCCTCTAGTTGACCTCACCATTTAGTATTTTTACTATACTGTGTACCCCGGTCGGTGACGTCCTCGTGTAGTCCTCTTGTACTCCATGCCTTCTACCTTAGATACAATTTGTTATGTGTTTTAACCAATAAAGTATTGTTTTCTAATTATTTGTGTGTGGTTTATATACTTTATAAGTGATTTTTCACTTTTACTAGAGAAGAGTCCTTTTTGTGTGAATTAATTTGGTATTCATTTCTTCATCATTAAAAACATTTCAAATTAGCAATCCGAAGTTGGGTTTGGTACCAAGGTACTAGCCGGTCCCAAACCCGACTTCGTATTCCGAATTTGAAATGTTTTTAAAGATATAGAACTGAATACCAAATTAATTCACTAAAGTCTCACACAACTTCGGGTGAAACAAATTTTGCTTCAACGGAGGCAATACACTTTAATGCTGTATCGAGACAGGTCTCTGTACGGCATTAGGCCTCATGCACATGGACGTTTCTTGGCCATTCCGTCTCCAATGCACGTTTCCTGTCCCTAAGGAAACGTTTTATTTTTTTTTTGTGGTGCGGAGGCACAGAGAGAAACTCTACGGAAGCACTCTGTAGTGGTTCCGTGCCTCTGTTCCACACTGCACCTTCCGGAGGCATCCGTGCATGCGGTGTGCATATGGCCGGCTGTTTGCAGGCCGCAATACGGGCACGGCAACGGCCGGGCAACGGTCGTGTGCATGAGGCCTAAAAAAGAAGTGTTAGAACTAATTGACTTTGGATTTATGATCCGAAGCTCAATTCGCTCAACACTAGTTATCACAATTTTTGTATATACCAGTAGGAGGAGATAGTTTGGTGCTTTGAGCTGATCAGGGCACTGCACTATGATCTGCACCTGCACTTTATGTTTGTTTTACAGATGAGCCAATTTCTTCAAATTTGCTTCGGATTTGATTCTTGAAATTTTTGAAATGTTCAAATTTTCTACCCTAACCAAATATGCTTTAATTGCACTGAAAGTTGGTATATAACACTCTGTGGTCTCTTATGGCTTATATTTGTCCTGGAAAGAGAGAGAGAGAGAGAGAGAGAGACTAGTATGCTACTCTGGGTTTCTGGGCAACTTGTGCTTTATAGATCAATTTTCTCCTAATTGTTATCTACTAAGTTTTTGGTGGTAGCTTCAAACTGTTTAATCAGTGCTTTTTCATAATAAGATTTTTATCTGGTGGTAGCCTCAAACTGTTCAGTCAGTACTTTTTCATAATAAGATTTTTTATCACTTTGCATGTGTCCCCAAATAATTTTCAGTGGAAAAGATATGCAAGCTAGTCTCCTTTCCAAAAGAAAAGGAAAACAGAGTATCTCATATCAGGAACCCAGCTCTTTCTGGGTAACTACCCTTTAACAGGTATGAGCAAAGAAAATTTGCTTGGCTGCATGAGAAGCCTTAGTTGGGGTACTATTTCTCCTTGTGGAGGGTGCCAAATAGGCATGAGGAGTATTGTAAGCCAGTCAACACTCCTCTGGGTTTATGGGAAAATTATATGAATTTTATTACATCTCACATCTGCCAGCATCAGATAGGCTTAGGAAAACTAATTTAAATATCTTTCCCAGAAACCCAGAGGAGCGTTGCCTGGCCTACAATACTCTGCACACATACTATGCATACTAGGCATTCTCAGAAAGAGTTCAACACATATATTGCCCAGAAACCCAGAGTAGCATCTCTATCAACAAATTACAAAAAACTTGGGATTCATTACAATCTGAAGTTCGGCAGAATCAATTCGCTCATCTTTATTCTTTTTGTACTTTTTTTCATTGTTTGTTCATTGTGTGCATTCTTTGCAGCTGTATACTACTATTCACATGCCTCTTTTCTCTTGTTATGAATTATTTTACACTATTATAAGCCGTTTGTTGTTTTTTTTTTTTAACTCAGTGGGGTTGGATAATCCTTTTAAATGGGTTTTCCAGGATTACTATTATTTTTAGCAGACATGCTCATGTAGTTGCTAGTTTATAGCCCCTCCCACCCAGCTAGTTACATAGACACTCCCCTATCACTGCCCCTAACAACGCCCAGCTAGTTTATAGCCCCTCCCACCCAGCTAGTTACATAGACACTTCCCTATCACCGCCCCTAACAATCCCCAGCTACTTTATAGCTCCTCCCACCAGCTAGTTACATAGAAACTCCGCTATCACTACCCCTATCAATGCCCAGCTACTTTATAGCTCCTCCCACCAGCTAGTTACATAGAAACTCCGCTATCACTACCCCGCCCATGGACATAACATCACAGGAAATAAGAAAGAGCTGCATGGACCTGGTCATGTGACCACAGGGCAGAAGGGGACATAGGAGCAATAAAGGGAAAATAAATACATGACAAATTTACAGTAACCTTCAGAAATGATTATTTTAAAGGGTGTTACTGCAAACCAGAAAACCCCTTTAAGGAAGCATCTTCACAAAGTCTCTAATATGACAAAGATGGATAGATTATAGATAGCGGATTCTGTCATTGCAGAAAATATTGTCATTTAGCACAATTTAAATTGAGGTGCAGATGTGTAATCTGTGGATTTC